>NXFV01001621.1:0-99401 GCA_002803225.1 Gamarada debralockiae
GTAGATGTCGGGTCAGATCGGTACTAAGTATACCGATATTTCAGGCAATATTCCTGACAATTTTAACCCCTATCATCTCCCACGTGACTTTATTCATTTAATTCATGAATTTTTGATCATTTTCATTATACTGGATAAAGCCCCGGAAGATTATTTGAATTTGAATGGTGAATTGAGGAAAAATATATGAATCATTTATATCGGAGCCCTAGGTACTCCAAGACAACGGCCACACCTACCAGCATAATCTCGAGTCATTCTTCTACGTTTAGCATTCGCTATGGTCACGAAGGTGTAGTCGCCCAGGAGGAATCAACTGCACTACATTCACAGCCGAACCAAAGGAGGACGCAACCAGCGAAGACTAGCATACGGCGAGGTTGGTATACTAGGACCTATGCAGAACTTGCCAACAGTAAACGCGATCACATAGTCAGTTTTGAAAATATCACTGCACACTTTACACCAGAGTTTTGCGGTCTTAAGGATCTGGCCAAGGAGTTGAGGAATACTCTATTCCGCAGTCGAGATCGAGATCCGGCGCCTTTCACAGGAACATACAAAGATCGCAGTATCATGTACAACAGGATAATCAATGTATTCAACAAGGCGGTCAGCCATTTGGGAAAGGAGTAGTAGGGAAAGCATAAGGCGAAGCGAGGACTGGCCATCAGCATTGAGAGGCGTTTTGTTTGGTACGGAGGGTTTAGGGAAAGTTGTACGATATAATTATACCATGGAAGTAAATAGCTGCGCGACTTTATATATATCCCATCGGCTATTTTCAATAAAGATTTCTCCGCCATAGCAGAAACAACCCTAACCAAATCCCCACCCGAAGATCCTTTCAATGTTGACCTCCAAACATAAGCCTAAGCCAAAAGTCGGCCAGAGCTCGATTTCTAGCTCTGCACTGGGGACACAATTTGGCCTAGCCTTCATTTGCTGCCTTATTTATGGTTGGGGGAAACAGATACACATGATTTTGAATGCACGCCCAGCGGAGTTTCAGTTTTGCAAAGGACACCCTATCACATCCGAACATTAATACTATCCCCCTCCCCCTTTTCCCCCCTTTTCCTCCTCTCCCTAATAATCTACTGTATTGATGCGGGAACCCGTCGGATTATCGGACGGATGCTTATCGCTTATGAAGCGTTATCACGCGCAAATATCTCAACCCAGGCTAATATAAAACCATTCACAACGTGCTGGCTTTTAACTTGACCTTTCATGATTTTAATCCAAGTATTAGCTTTCTAAAGGCTTTACATAAAGGCTTTTAATTGTGATTCAATTGTGTGACAGCAGGAGCAAAGCAATGGTCTGAAGCGCAAAGATCTAAGTCTCGATTGTCTTTAAAATACTAAACTAAGGAAGAAAGGAAAAGACCAAAGGAATGGAATAACCGAGCTCTTGTACCCCTATGCTAACCTTAGGCGAAACAGACGAAACCGCCACGCTGTCGCATAGTAAGCCACAAGTGACGACTGCCGTCACAAATTGTCATTAGTTTTATGACTTATTTCTCTTCCCTTTCTAATTACCCTGTAATGTCCACCGCTTTTGTTAACGACTGTATTCCCGTCTTCGTCTCCGTGTGCTCCGTGTTCAGTTTTCGGTGCTTAATGAATACACTGGCTACCATGGCCACAGCCGCCAAGCACGTGTACAATATGAACATATTCCTCATACTCCACGCGAAAGCCTCCAGGACCACTTGACGCTGCGAGGAGTCTCGGATCGACCGCGGGATACCCACGTTTGCCGCTGCCTGGCTACCCAATAGGGCCTCGAGGACAGATTTGTTGAGCCCAGCGGCAGCAAGGGACGATTGCCGAGCATCCATACTATTTTGGAATACCACACCGCCGACCACGACAGACAGTGCCATTGCAACGCTACGGACGAAACCCAAGGACGCTGTGGCTGCAGCAGTATCGACCTGGCTAACAGTGTTCTGGATAGCAGCCATAGGCGCCTGGAAAAGAAGCGCAGGGCCAAAAGCACCAACGATTTCCAACCCGACGACCACTGCAACAGACGTGTCGGTTCCGAAATATATGTACAGCCCTGTCCCTAACGTCATGAGCGTTGTGCCGGCCCATATAAACTCCCTGTAGCGGCCTGTGCGATGGATCAGGACGCCGGCCATAATTTCAAGGGCGGCTTGCATTACTATCAGCGGTAGTAATAGAACACCGCTCCGGAGAGGCGAGACTTGCAGTACACTTTGAAAGTATAGCGGCAGATAATATTCTATGCCTATGAGAACCATGCCGTGCGTGAAGACAACAATGAAAGTTGCATTGTTAGACCAATTTGTAAACACGGCTAGCGGCATTAGGGGGTATTTGGCCAGGCGTTGTTCGCTAAAAAGGAAGAAGCCGATCATGAGCGTCCCGAATACAATCAAGCAGATGACTTTCGGGCTATTCCAAGGAAATATCGCACCACCGAAATCCAGTCCGACGAGAAGGAGAAGGGTGACCGCTAGGATAGAGACGGTCCCAAACCAATCGACGGCCCGAACGCCTTCGCTTAGCTTTGTGCGCGGGTTGTGCACATCCAGGTACAGAAGCAAGAGGACGAAGGTGACCCCAGAGATAGGGAGGTTGATCCAGAAGCACCACCGCCAACTCTTGTACTGTATAAAGGCTCCCCCGATTAGCGGTCCAGCGGATCCAGCCAGTGCCCACACGAACCCTAGGAAGCCTAAGTATAATGATCGCTTCCGCACACTGAAGAGATCTGAGATCGTGATGATTACCACTTGTATCAGGCCACCGCTAGCTGCGCCTTGCAGCGATCGTCCAGCGATGAGCATTGGCATATTCGTACTTAGTGCCACAAGTATGCTGGCGGCTGCAAATAAACCGACTGCTACGAGGAGCACGGGCTTCCGGCCCCAAATGTCGCTGAATTTTGCCCAGATTGGACCTGTAGCGGCGTTGGCAAGCAGGTAGGCGCCGCCAATCCAAACATAACCCGAAGCAGAACGCAGCTCAGCGCAGATTGTGGGAATAGATATTGCGACAATGGTCTGATCAAGAGCGGCTACGCCGAGGGCAAGCTACAAGGTATCGTTAGCCAGGTAGTATTGGCTGAAGACTAGGGCGGGTTAGGTTACATAGAGAGCCAATAAAATGGCGTATAGACGCAGCCTTGTGCGGACCTTGGGGCTGTCTATTAGATCGAGTGGCGTGATCGGGGTATTAATGGGAGAAACCCCCGCGGCGGGAAGCTCTGCAGGCAATCCAGCGTGTACCAAAGGAGGCTCAGCGGTCGTGATAATATCCATGGTCATTTGATATTGCTTGTGTTGGTAAAGAGCGCAGAATCGTTATGAGCCTTTCAATAAGTAGGTGAAGAGGTGGACGAATAAAGAAATGAAACGATATGCAAGACGATTTTATATAATTAGCGATGGAACAGGATGACTAAAGGATAAGCCAAGGCCCGGTCGTGACTCACCGGTGATACTTTCCTGATTTCAACACTCACGCCTGATGTACTCGTGCTGCCCAAAAGTTACATTGACCCACTTAGTATGCCTCTAGGAGGAGGTTAGTCTCTTGGCACAATCAGCCAATTAGAGAGCTAGATTTTTCTTGGACTCATTAACCTCATAAGAGCTCTAGATTATTGCAATTTAATCAATGAAAGTTAATCATTGATTTTGAATCAATAAATCAACGCGCTAGGATTATATAAATATAGGATTTATAGTGGGTACGCGTTTCTCTTCCTTTAGGACTAAAAACCATGGCCAATCAATCGAAAATCAAAGGCTATCGCGGCCCTAAGATCCATCCTTACTTACGCGTCGCAGTTATTGTCCTACGTCTCTTTTGCACCAATGATTACTATGATATTTCTCGAAAGACTAGCCTTGTATATAATACAGCGTATCAGATCTAGGCTAGGATATCAAACGCACTCTTGGCGGAGAGAACTACAACGGATGCGGGGATTTTGTGACGCTAGCGACACCAGCAGTGTGCTGTTTGGGAGTTGGACTGATTGGCCAAGCAGGTCTCGCAACGTGGCAGATGCTATCTGTTAGAGTACCTACTTGGTCAGCTAATCCTCTGGATACAGCTTGGGCGAGCGTCGTCCTGGGTGCGAGAACGAGAGCATCTCAACGCTGTATGATGAGCGTACACGATATGGGGCTTGCACCCGGCCCGCAACAGCCAAAAGTCAAACAACTCTCCATCTGGAGAGCGCACAAGGAGGCTCGAAGAATTATGTACTACATATGGACACTTACTGTGCTCAGCTATGTCTGGTTCGGCATAACACAGGGCACGCTCGTTCAGAAAACAAGATATCCAACACTAGGGAAGCCTTGTAACGGCTGCAATGC
Source organism: Gamarada debralockiae (assembly GCA_002803225.1). Classification (NCBI taxonomy): domain Eukaryota; kingdom Fungi; phylum Ascomycota; class Leotiomycetes; order Helotiales; family Hyphodiscaceae; genus Gamarada; species Gamarada debralockiae. Next base: position 4,370 of record NXFV01001621.1, read on the forward strand.
ATACCTAGGAAGCAACTGGAACTTGCTCCCCGATCATGGCAAGGCACCAACGAGCGCTGCTATCATTGTGGAATTCAAGTCCAGCTTCTACACAGGAATGTTCACTCTCGTCAGCGTGTTCCAGGGTTTCTTGACCTTGGCCCTCCACTGTGCCGAGCTCATCACAACTTTAAACAGAGATGAGAAGACGTGGCGTCAATGTTACTCTACGCAGCCTTATAACCCTCGGCCAAACGCCTTGCTTCGTGCTGCGACGAGTTGGATAGCTATCACTCTCTTCCTGCTAAAGGCTATTCTGCATTGGCTCTTTGGTAAAGGCATGTCTTATGCGTACAACTGGGGTATCTTCCTGAGGCCGCCACAACTCCTGTATCTCAGCATTGGTGTGACGGTCCTTGCAGCTTTTACAACTTTTCTAAGCTTCCAGCAGCCTAAGGGCACACAGCCTGCTACTTTTGGCCATATTCAGACGTTGGTTGATCTCGTGGATGAGTGGCACTTGCTACTGTTTTGGGGTGATAAGGGACTGAGTAGAGAAAATGACCAGGTCAAACATGCCGGTCAGCCTCAGTTCCGCTGGATACGATCGTGATAGATGCGTTGTATGAGGGTGATTAGCGCCTGAGCATGTATATAGTGAGCTATTATTCATTACGAATATAAAATGTATTGCAGTAGTCTACAAGAAAATCCTTCTGTGTAGACGCAGCTTAGGCTTTACTTTGCAGTGTGGGCTTTTGCTTCGCGGTAACGTTTCGCGCTGACGCGGCTGCTTTGTGGTAAGGCTCTGCTTTGCGTTAAGGCTCTGCTTTGCGTTGACGCAGCTTCTGCTTTGCGTTAAGGCTCTGCTTTGCGTTGACGCAGCTTCTGCTTTGCGGTAACGCAGTCATGACCTTTTGGCCGAAGATCGTAATACTATCTAAAAGCGTGAAAATTCAAAAACAAAGTCAATTCTCTTCTAAATAATTTCCCTCCCTACCGGTCTTAAACACTTTATGACAAACATTTTGAGCAAATGAAAAAAGAGAGAGAAGCCGCCAGGGCCACGAGGGAAAACAATCCCCATAACATTCAAGGTGCACACACCCAAGTACACCGTATCAAGCATTGCACTAAATCCCCGCCTAAGTAGAGCTAACTACACCCCTGACTCTCATTAACTTACTCTCCCTTTCCCTTTCTCTCGAAAAGGAGGGCGTAATGACGCCTAGCCCCCGCTGAGAATCAAGTAAAAGAGACCGCATTTAAACCAAAAGTATCAACATCTCCAGATTATACCTTGCTAGAAGTGTCTTAAACTTACCTTAAGTCCACTCAAAAATGCCCCTACTTCAAGTCACCTTCCTCCCTCCCATCTTTCTATTTGTGTCAAAGATGATATTTATCGAGGAATCTTAAGTCGCGTTAACCAACTTAGCCTCTCTTGCACTCAACTTAGAGAAGCGGAGGAGGAAAACACGCACCTTGCTAGAATATACCCCTAGTGTGATAGTTCTGTCGAATGTCACTTGACATGATTCACTTGACGCGTAGTGTGATGGTTTGCTAACTAGGCAAACGTTAGCAGCGGTGTGGATAGCTTTGACCATTGCGCCAACTGGCCAATAAGGCACTAGAATAAGGTTGGAGCCTTATTCGCTATTCTACTATATATAAGTTACCTTTGGGATTCTTCACATTTGCAAGATTAGTTCATGGTACATTGGTCACCTAGGAAGGCAAATACACTCTAGCTAGTCCTGTAAACCAAAAAAAAATACGAGCAACGAGTCCCGAACCTCCTTTACACACAATCATGAAGTGATTCGGAACAATTCGTGGTAGCTGCTGGCGCTGGCTGCGTACATCCCTTTCCCCGTCACCACGAGACATGCTGTCACCTCCCATTCCAGACTGGATGTGACTTGCCCATAATAAAACTCGTGAGGTGAGTGTTGAAATGGAAGCTTTGGAGTCTTCAAAAGGTGTAGCATATTTCACCAATATGCGAACAGAAGCATCTCATGGCGCGCATTGGGCGAGGTCCTCAGCTCATAATCTCGCAATCTCGCATGGAGGCTAGACAGTTGCGGTTCGAATGCACCCTTGATATCGTGAGTACCCAGACGCGATCAAGTGATCAAGTTGATGGAAGGAGACAATATTTATCTTTCTCACAGGAAGGAATCACTCCCTGTGCCGCACAAAATCAAGAACATGACGACAGCTTCATGCTGAACGATGCCTCGTCGATGGCGCTCCTCCGCGCATGTGTCGTGGTAGAGGCGCTTATAACACTTCTTCAATCACGAAAATGATGGGAAGAAATCTTGGATACTTGGCGCGCGCTAAACAATCGAATCCGAGGCATTATACTCGCACTAAGATACTATTTTCGGGCTAGCCCCCTTCCTTCCTCGTTACCCCTCGACTCTACTCACCCGCGAGCCGTGAGCGCGACTTCCCGAAATGGCCCTGCACCAACACGACACGACTCACGTTGCCACTTCTACTGAGGCATGGCCTGACTAGCGTCGGCCCAGCGATGAACCGGCATGAACACTGAGTTGGTCCAGAAATGTGTGCTGCACCGTTCTAATATCGCAACATAGTTTCCCCACACAAAATTCTGAACTTTCATAGTAGTGTGAATTCCACACCAGTGCAGTGGTCATGCAGACTCGAGTGGGTCGTCCTATAACCAGTTCCGTCAAATTAGAACGATCTTCGCCCCAAAGGGGCAAAAGGAGCGAAGCAGCTGGCAGGCGCGAAAGCTCACATCCGAAGCTGCGTGGGGACCACCGGGCCGATACATCTATGAGTAGATCAATGCTATCCCAATCCACACCAAAACTGCACACTCGTACCGTCGCCGGCAATCAAGAAGCTCAAACTTTCAAGCGACTCACTGAACTGAAATAATTCGCATTTATTTTTACTTTACAATTCCGAATTCCTGTCATCCCTGGGTAACCAGCCGTCTAGTAATCTGTACCTGTGCGAGTCTATACTGTACGTCATCCCAAATACACAATTTAATAAATGAGTACAAATAAACCAAGCGAGATGAAGGATATGATAGCCATCCACGCAGCCTTCTCGCCTTTCGAAGTACAGGCAACGTAACCAAAGGCAACAGAAAGGAGTAATAGAACATATAACGGCGTTGCTAGAGCCGCGTTCAACTTCGTTCTTCTATTGTCCCCACATAGTTTGAGTCAGTATTGAACGGGAAAGAAAGGTTGGCACCTACACTCACGAGCCAATCCAAAAATATCGGTCTTTGGCCTCTTTTCTTCTTGCTCTCTTCTCCACATTCTCAATTCTCTCCTTGCGTGCCCGAACAAAAGTGTTCCAGCCTCGCCGAAAATGGTGCGGAACGTGTCGACGTCATAGTAGTTGAGTTCTGAACCTCGTCCATACTTCCATTTCTAGGCTATGTCTCGAGCTTCGCTTTCAGGAACCCCGTGGAGGTTAAAATAGTGACGAACAAGTTGCGGACGTTATATAGCGAGGAATCCCGTCTGATGGTTGGGGCGTTGCCATGACTGGACCTTGGTAGAGGGAATGATTGTGGCCAGTTCCTGAAATTTGGAGTTGCAAAAGTCCGGGTGAAGTACACCCAACTTGAATAAAGAAGAATAGAATGGAGTGTAGAGTCATACTTTATGGCCCCTAAGACGTTGGCCTCGAGATCGTTGTTTGACGTAAACTCGCTAAGGACTGCGGCCCTCGGGAGGATCGACAAAGGAGGTCTGATTGACTGTCACGTGGAAGCAGTTGCTACACGTGACTGGTGGAGAATCTACTGGGTTGATTGGACCAAGGTTTTCGGATGTAGAGAAGTAGGAAATAAAATGGTTTGTTTTAAATCTATGCTGTTTGTATTGGTAGTAGACAGAGCGAATAAAATCAAGCATAGAAGGCATTGCCTACTTTCTTAAGGAGACTAATCGCTCTTCGGATTTGACCTTTTCAAGTGATAACTCTGAACTCTTATTGGGTTGTGAACCAAAAATCAAATGAATGATTAAAGTATACCTTCAATTGTAAATTACAAAAGCATGAAGCTGCCTTAAGTCTTTTAGGGGGAGTCTGATTCTGGCAGTGCTGGAGAAGTAGAGCTATTCAAGATGGAGTGAAACAGACGGTAACCCGAGATAGGAGAAGCAGGGTAAAATTCAAGACCTCAGATGGAGTGGTGAAGACTGTCCCAGCTTGATCAATCGGATCTTCCCCTTCATTTCGGCAGGGCCAACTTTCACCCAACCAGCATGTGTTTCCCTTCCCGTTGCCCAAGGACGCTTACTCGTAGAATAGTTTGTGTCTATTATCGGTCCTTTCCATTGACTTGTGTTCGGATATATCTGTCATGGAGTCCTTAGCCTTCTTTACGTTCTTCGGTCCTCCATGAAATACTCGAGAGCTTTCATCTGCCAATCTTCTCGTGTAGCTCGATTACCATTTTGACTTTGATCTTGCCCAACACGTTACCTGCCAGACCGAGTGTTATCTCCCATATCTCTCACCAGAACTTGTGTTTAAGGATGCGCAGCTGTAAGTGTCTCTGAAATGGTATGAGGCAGCAAAGTATCGTCGGTGGAGGTCGCGAGGTTTGACGTCGAAGTGTTTAAGGTCTGACTTTCGAAGGTTGACTAGTGACTAGGTATCTAGAAGCACAGAAGCATAGAAGCATAGAAGCATTAGCCGCTGCAAATGAAGAGAATTGGGTTACCTGGAAAGAGAGGAGATTTGACGGTGTGAAAGTATTGAGCTTGTCTTGAGGCTCAGAAGAGAGTCCTAGAACCGACCCAAAGAAAATGTGAAGGTTGACATGGGATGTTTTCCAAGGGATTAACACAACGATAGTAATGCTGCCGTCAAGATCAGAGGATGATGTTCTGCTCGAGATTGAACAGTCGTCGCGGTGGGAGATAACATGATTCCTAAATGCCTCTCAACTCCGTCGTACCCAAAAGGGCACTGTTGGGTTCGGAACTCAGGAGGAAAGTGGAAGCTCAACGAAGAGTATCTCTGTACTGTTCTGCCTAGGCTCAGCAATTTTGGGATGCGTTTGGCAGATTTTTGATGAGAAGTGAGAAGTGTTTACGAGGCTCCGTTGCGACCGAGATCACGAACCTCGCCAATCGGTTGTTCTTCCTGTTTTGAAAGCGGCCCGCTCAGCGATCTTAAACTCAGATAACGCACTTAGAAACTATGAACTATCAGGCTATGGCGTAGCTCAAATTGCCGGCAGCTGTGGGAGTATTGTATTATTAACTCTTTCAAACAGCAAGTCCTCAGACCCTCGAACCTTCATCGATCTTGTCTATCATCTCTACCAGGAACAAGTATTTCCTTTTCATACCCAAAAAGCACCTACTGATGCCAAAATTCTCTGTGCAAGCCTCACAGTCTTCTAAAACCGAATCCGTCAACAATTACTCAAGCCTCCAACCGTTCAACAAACCTATTCCAACACCCTCCTACCTTACGCGCGACATTTGGGCATCCTTGGTTCTCACAACAGGAGGATTATCCGAAGAATATGACACAAGTTGGTGCATTGGAGAACACACTATGTTCTCGTCTGGGTTTGATCGTAGCGCTTCTAGCTGTTTGAACAAGCTCATGCAAGACGAGTCACGAACAATCTTGCGGTCGTGAAGGGAGACGCGTTTGGGAAGTGAAGGTGGAAGGATCAAGCCATCGAGGAAAGGGGCCATAGATTTGCTATAATGTTTTGAGACCCAGCTTTCCTTCGATCGTTGAATGAGACTTCAGACACACCTTGTATTGGATTGTTATGTATTGCTGCAAGATCATATATTCATCAATCGTCAATTCACAATGGCATATTAGAACATGGGTATCAACGAGGCCACCTGCATTGACTACTTCAAACTATCTTCCCATTCATCGCCACCTCAATCCCCAACCTCAACTCGCTCTTCCGCTTCAGAATACAACAGCCACTCAGCGAGCGCGCAAGAGATACAACAACCCATCGATCACAAACTACATTAGGAAATCCCACTAATGACGTCGACATCAACTCAAGGAAAGCCCGAAAACGTAACGCTCTCGCGATTAGCGGAGCGAAAATCAAGTAAGCACTCTCATAACTCCCTTTCCTTCCCATCCCAATTCCCAATCAATGACTGCATTTAGTGGAAAAGATGTGCCATATCAGGCAAGCTCCATCAAATCACTTTTCTTTCTCCCCGAGTTGGTAATGCTGTCCTGTTGACCCAGCCAAAAGTCCTAATTCCAAATCCCAATGCCCGTATTCCTGTTGTCCCATTCCAAAGCGCCGTTTGAACTCTTGTAGTTTGACCAAGGCCAAGTCCCAACTAAACAAATCATAAACAAATTGGTGCTGCTGATGCTGGTGATAATGATGAGGGAGGTGTTGTGAAATTACATGATATGAGGATGCGGAGATTGTTAGCATCATCATTATGCATTCGGGGAGTAAATCCGTTCGGATGAAGGAGAGAGGTCGATATCGAGATCAAATTGATGGAATTAGGTGATATTCAGCTCCTGCTGAATCAATGCTGTCGGAAAATATCCCTTCGACTCAGGTACTCCATCCCAACGTCCGCAATGCCTGCCAAAGCCGTCCTGGGTACTCATCAAGCTTGGCAGTGTATACCCACCAGAGGTGTGTTCCTGCTTCACCTTGGAAGTCGTGTATTCCGACACGCCCGGCAATGCCAATGGGTACCGGTTTTCATTGACTTCATAGATGGGCGCTGCGTAATAAAGATAGCCGGGCGCTTCTTCGATGCTCTTCGCCTCTTCTGCAGACATCGTGGGCTCCATTGGTATCTGCAGTGGCGCAATATTCGATCGGTAATGATGCGATCTTCCGTCGTAAGAACTTCCATAATTTGAGGCCGGAAGCATTGATGATCCACCCATGTTGATATCTCCCGGGGTTCTTGACGTGCTGCCACTCGGTGAAAATGCGCCTCCTCCACCAGCTCCACCAGAGCCTCCTGGACCCGTGCTCGCATTGCTACCTCTTCGTTCATTCTGGTAATGGCCTGGCGAGCGGCCACGAACCACCATTGGGGCTGACATCCGTGTCGCGATTTTGATCCACCGTTCTGGATGTTGTTGGCCAACATCTGCGAATAATTCGACGAGCAGGTGGTAATATTGTTGGGCAGCTCTCCGCTTGCCATTGTTGGCCGTCGCATTTTTGAATTGGATGCGCTCGAATGTTGCTTCCATGGCTTGTTGATTTGAGTTGGGACCGTATCCTTGATCGTACATACCCCGCGATGCTCCCCCAAGCCCACTATCGCCGCCGTACATTCCAAGAGATGGTGGAGGACGTGGTGCGAGGGTTATCCGAGCTGGTTTATCCTGGGGGCCTTTGTCCCGTTTTGGGGTATGTTGAACCAGCTCGATGGCTTTCCCATCCCGTCCATCAACGACAGCAGCTATCGAAATAGCGAAGTCGTACACCTGTGGAGATGATCCTCCCGGCTGTACAAGATGTATCGTGCCTGTTGGGATTGCTGGGTGAAGGGTGTATGAACAATTTAGAGAGAAGTAATTTCTTCGATAACATGTCCAGTCGTTGTCCGCCATAAAAAATCCTTTGTCAATTTTACCAAAGATTTCTGGCCTAATCATCTGGCCGTCTGCCGTTTGGAGCTGGTAGATCACCTCGGTGGGATTGAGTGGGGGGCTGGCCTGACCCCCAAGGGAATTCTCCATGTTCGTGGGACTCGTGAAGCCACTTGAAGAAGGTGATAGTGGCACGCCCCGTACAGTACCAGCGGCTGAAGGTGATCTTGAGAGTAAATCCGACGCTCGTCGGAGGTGGGGCGTTGCACTTGTGTATAGGTTTCGGGTAGTTACTGGTGATGCGAGGTGTGGTAGGCCTGGTGAGCGAGATGATGCCATCCCAGGGGAGGCGTTACTGAGTGGAAATGGCATAAGTATCTGTGTACAAAGCTCGTACTGTGTTGTATCAGGAAACTGAAAATGGAGCTTTACATACATCGAAGTCAATCGTGGCTTAATATCAGGCACGGAAAATAACGATGGGGCTGGAGAAAAGTAAGAGCTTCCGCCGTTAGAATACGTGGAGCCGCTCAAGGTTGGTTGGTAGATGTTCGTATAAGGTAAAAATGATAAGGTTGGTGTCGTTGGTTCAATAGAATATACAGGGCTGTGGTGGGAGTTGTCGGAGTCTGGATTGAATCTGATCTATCAATCAGCCTCTCTTCTGCAAGAATGTAGGACGATAGCATTTAAAGCTCAATGGAAGAGCCACAATTTGGGCAACCATCCTCAATGATGGCAGTGCTGCTCAGTAGGACTGCGTTTGTATCACAGCCAACGCAACCGTGCGTCACACAAAGGAGCGGAGACTACCCGCGTGATGCGAACTCTTGCGGCAGTGACAGTTTGACAGCAGTGAGGCTTAAGCCGTGGAACGGCTACGAGCACGGCCAAAAGATAAATTCGTGCCATTCCAACCAGACTTCAAGCACCAGCTGGCAGGCACCCAGCGATTAGATGCACGAATGTTGGAACGATAACAGGAAGACATAAGGCGCATGTGCCTAAATGTGAGTGGCTGGGCGGATCACGAGAATGAAAAACCAATAGAGACTCACCGTACAACATCTGTGGCAGGAAACGTTAGGTATCGCAGCCCCATGTCAGAGGGCAAAGATGACAGGTGTGCTAATCCCGACCTGGGAAGGCTGGAAGAGTTGTCAGGATCAGAGTCGGTTTCGATTATACACGAATTTGAGTGATCAGAAGAGGCGTTTAGGTCTTGGATATTACCAGATTGCGAGCACATGAAGTGACTGAGTAGCAAGCTTGAAGGTGTGAGTACTGCAAGCGTGTAGTTAGTATCGGTTGGACAAGGTCCTCTGAGAGGCTGCTGTTGGAGCATATCGACACTAGAGCGAGGGAGATTGCGAATAGCAAAAGAGCAACAACAAATCATAGGATAGAAGAAGTGCGGAATAAACATGTGGTTGATTCTTTGGGCGCCTGGGGCTGGCTCAACAATGAAATTGCCAGGGTGATTGACCTGTGGTGGTACACGTCACATACAATTGGGATCGCGTTTGACGAAAGCGATACACTCGAAGCCCTCTTCAACGGTGACACCAATGGGAGAAAAGAAGCGTACTGCAGGATGACATTTTAAAATTTTGTGCGAAAAAAAGTTGACGGATAAATTTTTTGGTCTCTTGGATCCTCGACTTCTTAAGACGAAAAAGACCACTCGGAAAAACGATCGGAAACAGCTGACAGCTGAAAATTATATATAACTCCGGGGAAAGCTGAAGGATTTATGCTTACTATCAGTCATTTGCAGCGCGTCCCCACCAGTAAACTCGCCCACCACAATGGTTGTAGGATCGCTCAATCCAATCTTTTCGACTCAGGGTTTTTGTCGAAAGGCTCGATTCACCCGACAGCAGATCGTGGTGCGAGCGTGCTCGATTCCCCCGACGAGTCCAGGCGGCGTTGAGTATAAATCCAACCAGCTAGGTGATGGAGGGTCGATTGAAGACCCTTTTTGGAGGTCTCCCCGCAAATATTAGAGGGGGAGAAGAAGGGTTGGAAAGATATCCTTAGCGGAGGATATAGTGTTGGAACTCGAGTGGATAAAACGCGAAACCAGTAAGACAGAATTGAAGCCTGAAAGCACAGGCCACCAAATAGATTTTGGCAAATAATGGGTGGCTTGACTGGGACGCCGCCACGCTAATAAGGGCTCTAAGAATATCAATCAACCTGGATCCTGGACCGTGCGAAGCTGGATTGAGATGGAGTCTGGGACTGCCTGGCTCTCACTGGTGGCGAGCACCCTGGATAGTGGAAGCGTTTCAAGTGGAGACCTGTGTGCAGTGATTGACTGGACTGCCTGGTGAATACGGATACAGTCCCACAGCCGCCAGTCCGCTTCTACAGTGCTTCTCTGGCGCGCTTTTTTTAAACTCGACTCCTCGTCCCGCCTACTGCGAGAAAAAAAGGTTTCTCGATACCCTAGCTGCCGTTGCTGACTGCACCAGATCGTTTCGGGGGCCGAATTTGGGAGATCTGGGATATTTCCCGCGTTCGTTTCGTCCTTGTGACCGTGCGCACTATTCTTATTCTCACCCCAAGCAAGGAGAGCTCAGCGACGACTATCTTCGAACAAGCCAATGCCTTTGGACAATTGGTGTTGATGTTGTTGACTGGGACCTATGTCAGCGGACAGTGACAACGGCAACGGCAAGAGCTTCGATTCAGTCTGAGGTGCCGATGCCGATTGGAACGAGAGGCTGCCAGGCCTAACTAGCGAATCAGCAGGAGCGACGCTGAACTCCAGAAAGATTTTGGATGAGCTCGATCTCGAAGGCAGAGCAAATTACAGAGTATGCAACCAGAAAATGATTTGCAAATTTTGGAGGTGGAGCACTGGCTAGAATCCTGGATTTGTTAATCTGGCTCATGCTGCCTCTCGAAAAGGGACAGACGTGGCTGACCTTCAAAAACACGAGTAGTAGAGTTGATAACTATTGAGGCAAGGCTGCCAAGAAATGCTTTTCGATTCGTTGGAACTTCCCTCTTTCAGGGGTTGGAACCTGTTGGAAATCCTGGCAGTTGCAGAGCTGAATTGACAACCTTGGCCTACCCACTTTGAATATGAGAAGTCGCCGTTGAAAGAGGAGTTGTGAAATCGAGATTTCAAGTGGTATCTTTTGAAAGATTGAATTCAGTGAACGATCTTAGTGCTGAAAATGATGCTTCTCAGAGGTAATTCGGTGTTTGTTCAGGGGTTATCGACTCACTGGAGATTTCTCTAGGTGCGGGATCGAGAGATTAAGAATTCTAATCTGGTTGCCGCTAACGCTGTCGAGGAAGGGCTCTGAGCGCGGGCTGGTGTGTATTCCAGGTTGTACGCATCAGCTACTTTCCCAATGATTCTTCGATTGATCTTCGTGATTGTGAGTGCCCATTCCCTGGATTTGGATTTAATCTTACCAACCCCCGGAACCACCAAGAAACTCGCACAAAATTCAATAGAGGCAACTGATCAACTAAATGTCGCGCGAGGCCACGGAAATCGGTAATGGTTCTTGGGATTTAACTATTTAAGACTGTGGGGGGAGACTCGAGGCAGAAGTATGAAAACCATCTTAGCTTTAAAGTTTGCAAGCGGTACAAGCGTTAGATCTGATCAATTTGGCGTTTCCAAGGCGAAGGTTTGACTTTTAGAAGGAGCCAATTATTTTGAAGATCGGAGCCAGGTAACATGCCGTTGCTCACTTGCATTCGCGGACTGGCCAAGGATGGGTTTTGACGCAGTTTCAATTTGGTGGCATAGCATCTATTCGCTGAAATTCTATCTAGATCAGTGGATCATACACACAGATTATCATCCAGAAATGACGTATCAATTTCTTCAGGTACAGTCCTGGGGCCTTAAAGTTTCGCGAGAGCCTCACAGAAGACAGGACATGGCCTTGAACCAAGACAAAGCTACAGTGTGGTCCAATGAAGCCAGGTATGGGAAGCAGTAGGTCTCAGTCTGAGAATGCATAGAGGAGAAATTAGCCAATAGTTAATGCCGTTTGTATATTAATTTTGAGTGTCCAAAGAAAATGCCACCAAATACGATTGAGTGTACGGAGGTTTGAAATGCGCTGAGGTGGAGGGGCACGGTAGAATGAATGACTACCGGTCCGTATGCAGGGCTGGCATTGATCTGCCCCAGAAGAGGATGGCGTTTTCGACCAGCTGTGACACTGCTTTGCGCCTCCCGAATAGCAAAATTTTGATAGCCTGCATCAACAATTGTTTCTTTTAACGGTGCTTCTTGCCGTTAGCCAACAGAGTTATTACCACGATCATCTTAGACTGTTTAGTTCATCTTTCTATGGTCCCTTCAATAGGGGAGTTGGGTTATGAAGCCACACTGTCCAGTTTGATTCGCTCCCCAAGCTACTTTACTACGTTGCGGTCTCCACGTTCTAGGTACCTCACTCAGGACACTAAAGATAATGTTGAAGGAACTACCAAACTTCGAAGGATCCTGCAGCATCGGACTTTTTGACTTTTCACTGTCTCAGCTCCTCTTTTAGGAGTGTGGTCTCGAATCTCGATGATGATTCAACAAATTCAGGGAGCTTTAACTCAAAGAAATGTGACACACCGTTGTGGCTTTTTCTGTCCGCCTGAACCGTCATCTTCTTCAGGGAGAAAAGCTGGAGAATACCCACATAGATCAAAATCTCAACCAATATTCTTCAAGCTGGAGATTAATGCTCCCAGCAGCATGGCTCTCAGGCCTCAGCAATTATGTAAGAGAACACTACAACACAGTAATTGAACACTTCGTGCAGGAATACCCCGCCTTTTCGAGGCGACAGCCAAGGAATATTCAAGCTACTGTACCCACCTGCTGAACGTTCCGACCTCAAATATTATATAGATCCGCTTTGTAGAGGCAGAATTAGGTTTAGGTAACGTAGTTATACCATCAACATCCAATGAAAATCTTACCCAAAGTTAATTAAAGCATCAGGACTTTCATGATTATGAGATTCCTCCCAGAATTCCTTGATGATTGTCGTGTATTCAATCTTAACCACTCCATGTAAAGGCAGGCTCTTCCGACAAGCCCAGACCATGTTCATGCAAGTAATTAGATCCCTGGACGCATTCGAAGCAGGGCCAAGAACGGACACGGGTGGAGAAAAGCTATTTCAGGGCTTGTCTCCCGTCTCCCAGTCTGCGAATAGGGTCATCGCATGCTGAACCTCATCAAACGCCTACCCGCAGCTCTCGATAGTTCTAGTTCCAAGCCTCTCACCAGCCGATAGTCACGCACATCACCTCCTGCACAGTACCAACTCGAACGCCACCTGAATTGCTGCTTACTGGCTGCCGAGTTCTTTTTCTGGAGCCAAAAGGAAGACCTCCTACCTCATGTCGCAGTCAACATCAACTCCAGATCCACACCCACACACAAAAATCAATTCGAAAAAGTTAGAACAAGCAATCGAAATTTCTCATCTCAGTCTCTTGTGCAGGCTGAACCTACCACCTGCCATGCTCGAATCTGTCCCGCTTCTAATTGGGGAAAAGTCGATGGCCCACCTATTAATCGATCCAAGGCTAGAACCGGTTTCTGAGCCCAGACCGAGGGACGGGAGCAGACTTCACTTCCCCGCCCGATCCGGATCACGATTCGGTTCGGACCGAGACTCCTGATTCTTTCATATTCAGATCGAAAGGCAACGCTTCATTTTCAATCGCAAAAGCTAGGTACAATTTACAGCTCTCGTGGTAGATCATAAGGTTTTAGATCTTTAAGGAGTGAAGCTCAAAATGCCAGATACCAGCACCCGAACTTTTCTACGTTGCACTGCAGCGGCATTGTCTCGGCTTTGATGCTGAACGGAATGGCGATCTTGTGCCATGTGATGTATCAACACGGCCGCAGCTAGAAAAGCACCTCCCGTTACACATCCTGCAGACGGCCAATCCACAGCTGCCGATGTACTTTCTCAGTGCATACAATATGCAGGCTTCTCCCAAAGGCTCAAAGCTCAACAAATTCCTTCAAGGGTCGCACATGGGTTTGGCCTGCTGATGGCCCCGGCTTTTGCTTCCAGAGGCTGGTTGGAGTTGGTGGAGGGTGGTGGTTGCCACGTTCTGGCGATTTTCGATTCTTGAAGCTCCAACATAACGGTGAGGGGAACTGGGCATTGCTTTTTTCTCTAATTCTCAAGATGGATGGCCCACGCCGATGATATCAATCGACAGGAATCGAGGCCTCGACCTGGCGTTCTGCACCTCCAATGAAGTCATGATGCTATTGATTAGAGGCTGTGACAAATTCCAGGCTGATGCATGGGTAAAGCACTCCTCACTTGGAAACGGTGACGAATTGGGCCGCCCGCATCCGGTAAAGGATAATCAGCAATCGACCAAGGACTTAAACAGAACCAGCAAACTCATGTCCCAGTCATTAAAATCGCAAATAAGCATGAGCGATATTGAAAGAATCGGTGAGCGGCGATGGCCGTCGATGTTGAAGGTGTTGAGACAGGAGGTAGGTACATTGGTACAAGCTCCTCCGCCAAGGATCTAACACGACCTGCTTGCTGTACGCTCGAGCCATACCCGTCCAGATCATCGCCGCCTTACCGCATCTTCACTGGTGCCATATCGCACTTTCTTACATCGTCCTTCTCCGCCTCATCATCGTGACGACAAACACCTTCCGCCCAAACCCACGAACCATCCCAGCTGCAAAATACCTCAATGTCATGTAACAATGGGCCTCGATCCTCCCAGCCGGGCAGCTGAAACAGGTCCGGTCTCAGTGGCGCTGTCTCGGGATTCTTCACAAGTCAATGAGCCTGCAAAGTATCGACAGAGCATCCAGCGGCCAGAGCCCGTGACACGACGCAAGATGGCAAGGCGCAGATCTTTCTCCTCCAGTAGGTCGTCGAACAGTGTTTGTGTCCATTGTGTTCATCGTCTTCTGCGGTCTGTCACGCGGGTAGCTACGGCGCAATCTGAACACTGCTTTCATCCTTCCGAACGCGGAGGAGGATTCCGGGCCCTTGGAATTCCATGAATTCATCCATGGACTTGCATGGTTTGCTGTCGTCGCCGAGGGCCTCCGGGGGAGAGGAGATTGATCATTTGGAAGGCGGTAATTGGTATTCTATAGTGTGATTGTGCGCTGATAAGGAACGGGCGTCTGCATTCGCTCTCCCGGGTTGAAATTCAGGGGCTTGGGATCAAAACATGCATAGCCTAATATCCGTCTGGTCACAGTCACGCAAAAGGACATCAGGTGAACAAGTTGTGAATCCGAATGCAGAATGAAGTGTCTTCGTTGGGTATACTTACATGCACAGTTTGATTTGAGCTTGGGAAGCCTTCTGCAAAGTTGCGGCCAAGACCTGCTGTGGAATGACGGCTGGCCGTGACGCTTGGAGTCCGTCCAGGTCGCACGAGATGTGCTGTCAAAAGCAATGAACCACAGGTCAGAAGTGACGCCGGTGGTTGCACGAGGCTGGTTGGTACTTTTTGGAAGGCCGACTCTCTTAATGGTCTGCCCAAGTTGGCTAAATCGGGACGGTGTTGTGTGTGGTTGCACTAAGAGACACTGCCCCTTTACTCCTTACCTGGATACCCCTATTCACGATTACGAGGTGGATCTCCTCGAACGGTGGTCTCTGCTCCTCAATTGACTACCGGGTTTACCCAGATGCTATTGAAGCTTTGGTGCGCCTCATCTGCTAGACGCTACCGGCACTCGAGGACCCACGGTTGGTAACACAAAGCCGTCCTCGAACTTTGTCCCCTATCTGAGCCCTATCCTCGCTCAGGACGGTCAAAAGCCTCACTGACAGATCCCTTACCGGCTATAGCATACTGGCACATGTCACTACTCAACAGCCAGGTCATCATTGTCTCTTCGAAATTGCCGACGACCTCCTGGACAATATATAAATGTACATCAATTCCAACTATGGCTCTGGGATTCTCAATTTCTTGTTTCTTTCCCCTGGATCATACTAATTAGCAATCGTAATTTTACGTCTCGATTGTGATAGCTTTGTCACGACACGAGAACATCGCTGTCACATCCTTCTCATTGTTACATTTCCTCGTCTCTGACTGCCTTGAAAGTCATTATCGTGAGGCGGAGTAGCCAGGACCCCGCCTGATCTGCGGGTCGCAAGCAGACAGAGGAATCGGTGACCGAATATGAACTTTCATGGTATTGGCCCCTTTTCATAGGATTTCAAGATCCTCCTGCTGCTCAGCGCTCCGTTCTTGAATCGCTCCACTCTTTAATCTCTCTAAGCCCAACTAAAGGCGTTGGATTTCACATGTGAGTCATTTCGATGGCAGGCAGAGTTTTAACCCTCTTCACCGAAACACAAATATCGTGAGATTGGCCGCAAATTTGGCCGCGAGGGATGCGCGTCGTCGCTGGACGAGAACCACGAAATATTGAAATCCTTCTTTCTTGCTATTGGATACATGTTTTCGTCCTAATTCCTGAAAGCCCCCCTTTTAGAGAGAAAAATTTGCTCACCAAATTTGACGTTTTCGTTGAGCAGGAGTTCAGGCACCGCCGGATACTCTGATGAGCTGGGGGACTCGATTAAGAAATTTCCTCTTTTCCATCGTGATGATCGTAATCGTTATCATCAGAATCATGAATCTCCAAGCTCGAAGTTCGTACCCAGTAAGAGTCTGTATTAAGTTCGGAAGCTTCGATCAAGTCCACAGCGTCTCATGCTCTCTGCAAGGTGAGGATGATTCTGAAACCTAGGCAGGACTGCTTTCACATCCCGCAAGAGACCTCCACAATCTTCTTCTTCCTCCCCTGACTTTCCTCACCAATGCTGACACTACTTGTTACAGTGTACGTGAAGGTTTCATTTCCCATCATCTTGGGTTGTGTCGTCTCTTCTCCAATGCTCTCCCCTATTCCTCGGCTCGGTACCTGGAACTAGGCAAATAAAGTTTTCTGAATTGTTAAATTGCTTTGAGAATTGTGCATTTGCATCAATGAGTGATTAGTAAATAAATTTTCGGGTTGGATTGAACGATTCGAGTAGGGGATACGTTAATACAAGTCTTGTACGCATTATTTCATTTCTTGAGTGCCTTTCGAACCTGTCGGTGAATCTGAACATTCTAGCTTGGTCATTGGCTCGAATTGACTGACGGACATATGAATACTTTAATCGATCTCAGCAATCAACTGAGAACCCTGGGTGGGTTGGGCAGATGGGCTCTGGGTCAGTCATTCCAATAGAGCGATTTTCTTTCATGTTTTGCAGCCTGCAACATTGTGTGAGTGATCGCTTTAGTCCCTGGCAGACGCTGGATTTGAATCATCGAAATATCTTGAGCGATTTGCAAGTGAATCGTTGATATTAGATGAGCAACTATTGTTCCCAAACACTCCTCCTCTCAATATCTTGTCTCATCGGCGCTTCTTCCAGGAACGTAGAGACACCGTCAGTCCACGCCTTGCCCTTCAGGACATCGAGCTGATTGTGTTTCCTCTTATTGTCTTCGGTACCATCTTTCCACAGGCCATCATACGCCTCCCAGTCATCCTTCTCAATGTCGATCCACCTGCCTTTCCCAACGCCTCTCGCAACGTGTTTCTGCAACAGGACCATATTTCTGAAGTCTCGCGTAAACTTGTCCACTTCCCAATATTCGCTGTCTTCACCCAGCACATATCCACAACGGGCAATTATGGTCTTCATCTTCACCCATTGATTGTTCCAGTCTATGCCAGCCTCACCCATCCATCGTAGCGCTTGCAACCAGTCTGTGCAACCCTCTAGGTCCAAATATTCCAAATTGTATGAGTGATTGGCTAGTCGCTTTAACATGGCTGCTGCCTCCCTAAAGTCGTCGTCGAGAGAATGCGAGTAGTAATTCGTACCCCCATACTGAATATCCTTCCCATATGGCGAGGACATAACGGCGGTTTTGGCGTTCGGGGTGAGTGATGGTACGGGCCAGAACGCCAGGGACAGATGTGTAAGAGTTGGGATATGCTTCGAGAATGCTAAAAATCGCGGCCAGGAAATCGTTGATGGCGGGTGAGAGATTGAGAGGTGTGTGAGGTGCGGCATGGCTGGGCTCAGTGAGCGGGTGATGGATTCTTCCCAAGACAATTCTGCCGTATCGTCCGGCGGCGGCGTCACTGGCTTTTGCACAAGCTCGATAAGTTGCTTGAATGATACCGATCGACCAACGGAGCCAGAGAGATCGAGTCTGTAGAATCCTTCGTTATTGTCGCCTGCTTCGCGTTCCATCCCATTATCCGCAGGTGGCATAAGCAGGTCATTCAAACCCTCTGAACCAACCCCGTCTTCAGGCCCATAAACCGCAATATTACTGAGCAATTGTATCCTCAGTCCGGTCGGCAAATCCGCCAGGTTGTGCTTCTCGTAGTCTGAAGTTGACCCCGAGTCAGTAATCGTTCAATCTACATGAATGATGTGTCCCAAGACATCCTTCCAGACTAATATAACTCTGTCTTGGAAATGTAATATCCAACCCTCCAAAGAAACTCACCTCGTATGAATTCCCAGTCCCTTGCCATAATTCTCAAACACGTATTCTGCAGGCTCCTTGGCCTCCCAACCCCTTTGACATGTAGACCGGGAAAGTGGTCAACGTCGTGCAGATACAAGCGTTCCTTATTCCGAGCCCTCGAGCTGGGTGCATGCCGCGAGCCTTCTAGCCATGATCGCGGCGGCGCAGGGCCCGGAGGGAGTCTTCGTCCCGCTGCATCAAACCGTTGCCTGCGATCGCGAGGTCTGGGTGTGGGAGTTTCGGGTTGAGATAGAAGCTGGCGGATCTGAGGAGGAAGAGTCGGTGTCACGACCGTCGAAGGAGTAGTGGCAGGACTCACATGCGATCTGCGGAGGGAAGTTATCAATTCGTTCACGGTGGGTGGAGCATCATTGTCTGCCAGAGAGATGTTAGATGAGGTTCGCAGAATGCAAGAAAACAATCGTCCAAATAATTTCAGCACGCCACGATCGCTGACGTCGTGGAGAAGAGGGGGCGGGGTAAAAGACAGGCGTACGGCTGTTGGAGCTCGAGGAAGCTCCTGTTGAATTTAACGATGGATGAACTGTACTTGGTGGCTTGGAGTATTGGGTGGTAAATCGTTTCTTTGGCATGGAGGAGATATTTGAGGTTGGTTGCCTCGATGGGGAGATGCGATCGTGGGAGAGATGTCGAATTTATTTGGAGTTGACGCATCAGGCGCGTTTTGGGTCGCTGACTCACTCAAATCGCACACTATTTTGGAACCATTGAGGCCTCCACTAACCCTCAAAGTCTATTCGATGATAATGAATCATTCTCTCATTTCGAGCAAATTGAATTCTAGATCTTCCTCATCATTCGAGCGATGAAGTGGTCGATGATCCTGTCTATTGGGCAGGGGATCTTCATGGTCGAAATGACTCCCCGCCCAAGTATTTTTTTTCTAGGGGAGCTTATAGGATTTGAAGGACATCGAATTGGACATCAAATGCGTGGAAAGCGGAATTTTCAAATCCAATCCCACATCCAAATCGCTCATATTTGCCGAGCTCGTGAAATCTTGGAATCCAACGATCGAGATAGCTCGTACAGCCCTTTATACGAGGCATCGAATCAGCATCTACAGGCACTTACAACTAGAGTACAGTAGTTTCCTGCACTATTTCTCCGGCTGTGTTATCTCAGTCGCGAATACTTTGTCTTTCCACTCCCCACATGCTCGATTTTCTTCAATACCTTGTTAATTGGAATATAAGACACCAACCTTTCAAAGCGCTTCAGCGATTCCAATTCCGAAGGCAAGGTTCCTGGGAAGCACAGAAACCCGAGTCTTCATTCTGATTGAACAATTGAAACCGAGGATATCGCTAAACGCACTTACCTCTTCAAGAAGCCCGTTTTCAATCATTGGAAAATATCAGGACGCTTAGTATTTTATGCTCCAAGTCTTGCGGTATTCCCAGCCCTCAACATGACCACCATTTCTTCCCTTCTCGAAACTCTCTACGCAGCGCGATATCAGATCCTCCTCCTCTTTCTGGGCACCTTCGCATGGCAGCAATGGAGTTCCTATCGTCGTCTCTCAAGGTTCAAAGGACCATTCTTGGCTCAGTTCACCAATTTATGGATGGCGAGAGCAGTCGCCAGCAAGAGACAACATTTGGAGTTGTTTGAGGTCTATGAGAAGTACGGCGAGCTGGCTCGAGTTGGACCGAGCATTCTTTTGACTAGCGACCCTGAACTATTGCAACGCATGAGCTCTGCAAGGTCTGGGTATACGAGAGCGGATTGGTATTCAGGACAGAAGCTTGAGGTCGACCAAGATAATTTGTTTTCGACCTTGGATGAGAAGATTCATACGAAGCGGAGGGCTCTGATGGCTCCCGGGGTGAGTAAACTTTCGAATGTGGCGAACTCCCACGGACCATTATTGGGCTGCTTAATTAATTGCTGTCAATCGTATTGTTTTCTTCGAGGGCATTATCGTCGTCGAGAGCTTTCTCGTTATCGAGACTACCGGCCGATCCTTTGACCTCCTCTCACTGACAATTCTTCCAGTACACCGGCAGAGAAATTGCGGGACTTGAAGAAGCAGTCGATAAACACGTGATTGAGTACATCAATTTAATCAAGAAGAAGTACATTTCTCGCGGCTCCGACTTACGACCAATGGATTTGGCACGAAAAATGTCATTCTTCACCATGGACGTGACTACTGACATTGCATTCGGACGATGCTGGGGCTGTTTGGCCAAGGACGAAGATGTTGATAAGTGGTTCGAATCAAACGAGCTCCAGCTCCCGAATGCAATCATGGTCTCTACAATACCCTGGATGGCAAGACTCTTCCAAATACCGATCATCGGTAGACTCGTGATGCCGTCAGACAAGGATAAGACTGGTGCAGGAAGGCTCTTGGGGTAAGTTCGGGCCCAAGAATAAGGTGGCAGTCACTGACTATCTATCACAGGATCGTCAAGGAAGTGGTCAGGAGAAGATTCGACCTTGAGCACGCAGGCCAGAAACAGGATATGATGGGTTCGTTCATCCGCCACGGTCTCACGAAATCAGAAGCCGTTGCAGAAGCCACTTTACAGATGCGAGTGCCTCCCCAGTTTTCCAGATATTAAATGCTAATTTCACAACAGTGTGGCTGGCAGCGACACGACAGCAACAACTCTCCGCGCTACGATGCTATTCGTTATGACCAACCACCATATTTACAAGTCCCTGCGGGCCGAGATAGACTCTACCATCGTCCAAAGCCCCATCATCTCCGACGAACAAGCCAGAACTTTGCCATATCTCCAAGCCGTCATCAAGGAAGGGGTGAGTTATTTGGGCAGTAGAGGGTTTCCTTTAATAGACTGTTTATGGGTTAAGACTCATGAATTATGTCTCTGGGACATAATCTTCCGAACAAAGTGAGCAATTACTGACCCCGGTCATCTAGGCCCGAATGTGGCCTCCAGCCTCGGGACTGTTGTCCAAGAAAACCCCACCTGAGGGAGATACCATCAATGGCGTATATATCCCCGGCGGAATTGATATTGGTCAATGTGCCTGGGGCGTGCAGCGGAGCAAGGAAGTTTATGGAGGGGATAGTATAGTATTTAGGCCGGAACGATGGCTCGAGGCCAAGGGAGAGAAACTAGAGCGGATGGAGAGGAGCTTAGGGCTTGTTTGGGGTTATGGTACGTATTTCTCGGAGTACTCATTTTTTTCCTACTCTATGCGTGTTCGTGGGTCCTAAGAGTAAAATTTCCGTCAAAGAGTTATATCTGGAGGAAAGAGAATGCCTCGGAACTCACGAGCTCCAATCTTTCAACTCTTTTGAGCAATTGCTGACTCCCAGATTTCGCAGGGAAATATTCGTGCCTGGGAAAGAACATTGCATGGATGAAGCTGAACAAATCTCTTTTCGAGGTTCGTATTCATACAGTCTCTTTGCGTTTTCATATTCCAACATCTCAACTTGTGACAAGTCGAGACTCAGAAAAGCCTCTCCAGGAGCCTGTGACTGCATTACTCCCGGTCGCCCCATTGATTCCAATATTGGAACTTCGCTAATCTGGGACGCTGTAGCTCTTGAAGAATTTTGATTTTACTTTGATAGATCCCACCAACCCGTGGAAGAGCGAGAGTTGTGGGCTATGGCTGCAATCGGAAATGTTTGTGAAGGTTACTGAGCGAGGCGGCCGCTAAGGAGTCAACTAATACCGAAATAACTTTTTGCAACAAATACCTCCACCCACTTTGGTGGTAGAAAATTTTCAACGCATATCTGAACGAACTAACCCATTATATCGCTTGCCTGCGTGTCGGTCAATCGATATCAGCTTCCTTTTGCTATTATTGACAGTCAATGTCTTCTCGCCAAATGAATGTCTCAATTTCCAACATAAGGCACTGAGCGGCCGAATCCTTCTCAGCTGCTAACGCACTCTTTGCAGCATAGTTTTCCGGGTGCAATTGAAAGTAAGGAACGCCTACAGCCTCCTCAGACAATTATATATTAAGAAGTGTACGGAATTCCTGAACCTTGTCACAACAGCCCATAGAAAGTCGAAGACAACTCTCAATCACAAGCTCTTCACAATTAAAGACCAGCATGAAAATCTCCGCGTCCCTTCACGACGCCTGTTGCCGCATCAAGTGCCGTGGCATTGACAATTCGGTCAAACAAATCGCTGAGATCAGAGAACTTTATTTCGTCCTTTTGTCTCCTCCAACCCACCTCAAGAGGCAGACGTTCCTTCTCTATTTAGAAGTTATATTAGCTTTCCGAGTCCAATTCATACTGCAAGACAACAACCTAAAAAGAGAAAGCAATCTTACCAAAGAGGTACTCGACCCAAGACCTGGGCACTGTCCCAGATACCCGATCACCAAGAACCAGAATGTAAGCTGCAGACTCGCCAAGGCTGAACTCGCTGCCAAGACTGGTAAAACCAAACGTTGGATTTGTGGCGTTTGAAGTGTGCACACGAGCTAGACGGGCATTGGCGGCCATCTGGACGTCAATGGTTGACGCGGTCCAGTATGAGCGCGTTTCGTCGAAGATGGTTTGGTTGAAAGTATGGTCGTCGCCGAAGTAGAAGTCTCCGCGACTAAACGCATTTCAGATCAGTCAGTTGCACAGAGCCCACCCAATGATTTGGTCAAGGGTGGAGTCGAACGCACCTTAAGCTTGCATCATGCTCCAAGATATCATGGCGATCGAGAAAGTCAAGATCGAACCAGGTGGCGTTCGGCGTGGGATTTGTGGTTATGGCAGCCCGGAACAAGAATTCGCCAAGGGTTTTGTTAATGTTGAGAGCTGTGTAGAGAGCATCAAGGGTATCGGATTCAGAGATGTTTTTCCCGCTGTGGGGTAAGAAGCCATGATTTGCGAGGGTGTTGAGCATGGGGCATGGAGCTCGTACTGGAGGTTCAATGTTCAATATTTGACCACAAAAGTTCCAGCTCTGCTTTTGAAAAACATACCATCGTCTGGTCCAGGGGGCGACCAGGTCCAGAAATGGGATCGATCCCCAGCATCTGCGGCGTGAGCAAAGGCTGGGGTGAGGGCCACAGCGGCGAAGATTGAGGTGAGCTTCATCTGTCTTGACTTGATGATCTGGACGGAAGGTGAATGTTCGTACCGACTGCACTTTCTTTGAGAAGCAAAACACGGGTAGAGCCTTCGTTTATATATTATCATCCAATTGCGGGATCAAATGGCTTGCAGCACAGGGATATCTCCCTCCACGCAAATATGAGCGGTACTCAAATTACGCGTATCTTGAACCCGAATGCCATCTGTTGACTCGCAATTTCCCCGTCTGACTTCCACCGATCATCCGATGGCCGCGTAGATGTTTACTGCAAAGGCTAGAATATGAGAAATCTCTGGCTCTGCCTCGCCATCGTTTCCGTACAGTATGCATGTACCCTGCGGGGAAAGTCCCAGTAGGCACGTGGCTGATCATTTCTCATAGGCATACAGCTCGGGACTAACGAACAGACGAATAACGCAGCGCGCGGAGCCGTGAAGTAAGCACGGGGAAATAGAAGTGAGGGGACGCCTAACTCAAATTCAACGTCATTGATATTGGAGATGCAATTACGGAAGAATTGGTGACATAGCCTGAGGGACTTTCCAGGATTACGCGGCATTTTCTGGACATCATGGGGAACAATTCTTCAGAGGATCGACAACCTTGTTGGAATCCTGGCGATTGCCAATTGAACCAGTGCCGTTTGGTTGACTCTGCAAACAGGGGAGCTCCAATTGGCCGCCTCCCAAAGTCTGAACGATGCACATCCCCCTGCACAGCCTCGTAAAGCATATGCGCTGCCTGAAGGTCGACCGGGACATGATCAAGAACCATTAAAGTTTGCATTATCGAGAAGGGTCTCCGAGCTGGGAACACCCAAATGGTCGATACTGACGTTCACCAGTAAGTTGACGAGAAGTGGAAGGAGCAAGAAATCGAGGAGGAGCGTGTTCATTCTGTTCAAGATGAGCCACCGGCAAGCTTGGCTGTTAAAGGCATGACCGAGTAAACAAAAGCCTCATGTAAAAAAGACCAGAGGCAAGGATGGAAGAGAAGACGAGGCTCTTGAATAACCAAAAAAGTCGCTCAGGGACCCCCGGCCGCTGGAGTTTCATTTCGCGAGTAGGCACAAATACGGCAGCCTCTAGACTGAAGTCAAACAGAAGACTAAAAGAGTTCTCTACACATCTATGTGCAGAAGAAGGTTCTTAACTGCATACATGTCAAGATATATGAAGAGTAAGAGACATGAAGGTCTGACGTCCTTTGTCTTGACAAGGCTCGCTGACAAAGCCAGCCGTATGCCGAGGCTGAAACTCCAACCACTGACGTCGCAACTCATGCTTCCCTTTCTACTATCTGACGTGCCAAATCCATAAAACAAACCAAAGCCATATGTAGACATGCTTCGGACGAAACTCAGACTAGTATAAATACTTCAATTGAGCCTTTCCTGCTCCTTGATATCTTACACGGCTTTACATACAAGTAATCTTACGTCTTTCTCCTCTTCCTGCTCCAAACCACAAAAGCCGAGCTTCGATAACCAGAAACGCTCACTTACAACGAAAAGAAAGACATATTTTGAGGCCAACAACATGGCGATCTTCGCACAAGTCCCCTTCTTCCACCGCCCAGCTTGCGGCACTTACTGACAATAACATAGTAGGGCAGGCTTCAACGCCGCATCTTATGCATCCTTCCGCCCTACCTACCCGCCCAAACTCTTCGCTACCGTCTCGAAATACCATCGTGGTCCCTCTTCTTTACTGCTTGATCTTGGATACGGCCATGGTCTCATATCGCGCGAACTCGCGCGGCATTTCAGCTCAATTCTCGCAATCGACCCCTCAGTATCCATGATATAGCAAGCCCAGAGATCTACCCTGCAATCCGAGTTCTCAAACATCAAATTCGTGCAAGCGGCCGCAGAAGACCTGTCTATAGTATAGGACGAGATCGCCGATATGGTCGTCGCAGGCCGTGCAGCGCATTGGTTCGACTATTCCAAAGTCTAGCTAGAACTATATAAAAAAGTACGGAAAGGCGGCACGTTGGCGTTCTAGGGGTACAAGGATAATATTTTTGTGGATAATCTGCAGGCTACCAAAGTTCTCGACTATTATTGCTATGGCGCGGGGACGATGGGTCCGTATTGGGAGCAGCCGGGAGGAATATATTGAGGGATTTGTATAGGAGTATTGCGCCACCGGAGAGGGAGTGGGAGGATATGCAGAGGGTAATGTATAAGCCGGGAGTTAGTGGGAAAGGGAGTGGAGAAGGAGAACTTCTAATGAGGAAGAGGTTGTCACTTGGGCAGGTGGAGGGGTATGGGCGGACGTTCTCAGCGTAAACGAATTTTACGGCTTCGCATCCGGAGCAGAAGGCGAGGAAGGATGGTGGGGAGGGTGATATTGTTGATGAGATGTTTGGAAAAATGCTGGAGGTTGAGCCGGAGTGGAGGAAAGCCGGGGAAGGGTAGGGGAACGTGGAGGTTGAGAATGAGTGGGGGGGTTTGATTTTGATGGCGAGGAAGAAGGAGGATCATTAGTATAACGCTTGAGATGAGACGACTGCTGTGATGGTGATGGCAGGTGTTCCAGTATCGAGGACAGGAAAGGATATCCATGTTGAATCAACGTATAACTTAGACAAAGTACTGGGTATATTTGGAAGGCGTCCGCTTTGGGATTTCTGGGAGCTTGTTTGGGCTCCATGGGTATCCGTCGTCGAAACTTGGCCAATTTGATAAGAGAACGTTGGGTCATACTAAGTGTGATTAACTAAGAAACGGGAAGGCGAAATCACATTATGAGATGCTCAGGGAGCTCTGGGCGCTGCTCAGGGGTTGAATCGAGGTTGATTAGCGCCTGAGCAAGAGCGGCAAGCTTACTAACCGAATGGGAAGCCTAAGAGAGAAGGAGTTGGTTGATAATACCCGTAAACTCTATGTTTTTTTTTCTCTCGTGCTGGTTCCGTTTTAGTCTACGGACGTGAGCAGCGGCCGCTTTTACCTGAGTCGAGAGTGAGTAAACCTGAGCGTAGCCTGAGCATGCCTGAGCCGAGGGTGAGCATGCCCGAGCAGAGCCTAAGCAGAGCCTAAGCATCCTGAGCACGCCCTGAGTTATCACAGTACGGGTCTTATTTTGGCGCCCTATGCACCCCGGCTATAGTTTCCTAGCTAAGTTTACTAAGCCGCCTGATCTGCTCCCCTTACGAGGGCTCTTACTGGAGCCGATTTAGGGTGCTTAATATAATAAGATAATTATAACTTTATAATTATTATTTAAAGTAATTAATAAGAATACTAAGTTACTAATAATCTTATACTCTCTTTTAATAATTAATAACATATTAAGCTTACTTTAAGAAGTAGTATATTAGTCTCAGTTCATAACTTCGTTGCGCGGGGTTTACTTACCATCTTCCTTGAGTTTGATCTCCAGGTACTCCTTCTCTTTTCTGATACCTTTCTTGAACATTAACTTCATTTTTTGCCTTTGCAATTGAAGGCGGCCACTGGAAGTCTGTCACTGCAAAAATTATACATTTAGATCATAATAGAGGGCAGAAATATACGCACGGGATATCTCTACAAGTTGGTGTCTTAGAGCTTTTTTTGTAGTGTTGTGGTAATACATCGATGAGTGGCTGCTCAGTGAAGTATCACTGTTGTCCGGAGAATCCCTCCATATGCGCAGAATAGATGAATCGGATTCATACCCAGCCTTAGACTGAATATTATTTTTGACATTCATTGAGTAGTCGGAGAGTAGCGTCTTCCCGTGTACAAGTTCCTGGAGCCCATTCGATTCTTTCATTTTCAGTAAGTAGAGATCACCAAGAATTGGATGGACTCACCTTTTTCGGTCAGGAATTTATATTCTGGATCACAGGCTGGAGATAATGCTGAAATAGTGCCCTTAAGTCTCACACCGAATCGCCCTGGTGGATTCTTCGCACGGCACTCAATGTGCAGGATTGGACGAGGTTAGCTACCGTTAACTTTGTGTCTATATTAGCAAAAATTACTCGATGAGACAAGTTTGGAGAAGTTACACCCAATCACAGGTAGCTGAACGTCTGTGCATGCAAGTGGTTCTAGAGATATTTTTATAAGGTGATTGTTGATTTTTTTTGACCAGCAGCGTACAACGGAAGCCTCACGGCCGTTGCCAACATTCATCTCCCTAATCAACGAGCGCAGTTAATACATGTAAAATGCGAGGCTGCACAGATGATAATACTTACACTTCTATATCCTGGGTCTTGTCGATCTGCACATCTGCTCGTTGAATCACTTCCTCTGACCTTGTACCTGGTGATTGCGGCTCCCCATCAGCCATATTACTTCTTTCCACAATACTGACGTAATCAGATTCCTTGGACGATACTACAGAGTCTCCGGATTTGATGAACTTGGTAAGTCTTTGATCCTCTTTCTCTCCCTCGTCGTCTTCTTCGTCATCCTCTACTATCGCCTCGTCATCATAACCACCAACAGAGCTATCTCCTACGTCCGACCCTAAGGTTGAATCTTTAGTATCTTTACGCTTCATAGCCAAGCTCCGCCGTCGACCTTGAACGTCCCTGATTCCTGCCCTCTCCGTCATATAATCCACCCGATCTTTCACAACTTGGAGATCCGAGATCGTGCTTCCAGAATCCTTTTTTTTTCATTCTCGTCGGTGCATTTCAAACGCCGATCCATGAACATGGCATAATCAATCTGTAAATCACAAAGCTGCTGAGAAGCCGATCGATCCACTCCAAGCGATAATGATACTGATGGTAATGATGAAGGGTTGGGATTGCGACCATGGAGTTGTGGCGCATGACTCGCACTAGGAACTCGAGTTTGCTATCCATTTGCTGGACTGTCCATGAAAGGTATTCGCTCTGCCTTAAAAGTTCCTTGTTCTAGTTCCTACCTAGCGTATCAGTTCTACAACTTGCAATGGGTTTGTTGGGTATCATACGTGTTCAAGAACCCGACATAGATATTAATACTAACGTAATGCGATCCCACGTCTGTGCAGAGCCAGTTCACTTCTTGTTTGGCCTTGAGGACATACTCAACGTTGCGCTGATACTGCTCCCACCTACTCCGCTGTTCGGGCGGCTTGATATATATAGGGTGCTTTTCGAAGAACATCTTGCAGTCTTTGAGGGTTTGTTCGATAGATATGTAGATGATAAAGAGCTTCCTCTTATTATGCAACGTGGTTTGTTCTTCCAATTCCTCTAGCACGGTTTCGAATTATTTAACTTTCGCACTCAGGTCCTTTAGATGACGAGACGCTCCTTGGCCGCCATCCGCATAAGCTTTTCAAAATTCGTTACAAAGGCTAATGAGTTTGTGGGCCTCTGTAGTAGACCATCCAATCATGGAAGCCTCGGCCATACTGCTCTGCGGGGCAGCACGAGGCTGAGGTGTGATGCTGAATGCAGCCTTGCGACAGCGGAGATGAATGTAATGAGGTAAGAGTTACTGGATCTCGAATGATCCCGTCTCTCTCGTGAACTATCGAAGTCAAGTAAATGTGCTTAGATACAAGGTCGACTTTTACGCCTACCGAAAGTAGATTCCTCATTTTACGTTATAAAATAACAAGAGTATAGAACTAACTTTAAAGTCGTAAACTGAGCTTGCATCAAAGTTCACGCGCTCAATGAGGAGATACGAGATATCGACAGAGCAATGCGAATCTGGACCACTAACTTCCCAAATGGGTGGGCATCTCGTCAATACTATCTATCAGATCCTCATGTTTGGCCAAAGGAATTTTTTGATTCCTCAACAGTCCACAGCCATCGAAGTTTGGCCTATGCTGCCGTTTGGATTCGGTTCTACATAAGCGAGATGCCTTATAACAGCAGTGCAGCACACGTCTGAGGGCTCTTCAACTTACGCAAGCAAACTCAGGTAATGATGACCAGCGCATGGAATGTCTTGCCAACATCAAGGCTATGGCTGAGGACTTTGCGTCAACAATTCCGTTCAGCCTTAAACGTTTCAAAATCTCAAGTCCTCCTGATTCAGCCAATCAACATATCACTCTAACCATGAACGAAAATATCAAACCGTCCTCAATTACTCAAGCCATGAGCCCCCTTGACCACTGCGTCAAATATCAGCTGCTTTGATGTTGAGCAGAAGTTGTGGTTCAAATCTCACGTCGTACAACTCGGGAGGGTGACGGTATCGGAAATATTTGAAGCATCCATCGCTGATAATTGGTTGGAATTTTGACAGCCTAAACAATGAGATCTGTTAATAGGTCTAGAAGGTACGGCTATCGGAATTGACCGTTGGGCCTGATCATCAGGTGCTGACTATCAGGTGTTGGTATCAGGCACTGAATGTCAGGTGCTAGCTATCGGGATTGACCGAATAGCTAGAGCCAAGTTGTAGATATAGGGGAAGAGTTGAACTCTAGAAGAAGGGGTAGAGATTTTGAATTGAAGTTTTTGAAGCTTATTTTGGACTAGCGCCATATGCACCGCTGTATCAGGGTACTCATAACAACAAGATCTGAAGCTGTCCTATGGCCATGGAAGAACTAGGACAATTGGTGGTTCACCTGCGCGACCATCCTGTCATGAAGGACCTACAAAGAAGGGGGGGGGGGGTACCTAGGTACAGTACCTGCGCAATCTCTATTCTACCCACATGATCTCAGAGCCCGGCCCGTTTCCCCTTTCAGGAACGAGTACATCTTCATCAACTGCAATAATTCTTGGTTTTTATTAATTTTCTCAAGTACTGAATTCCGAGTGACAGAAAGCCTCCTGTCTCAGGTCAAATGTGCCTTACATGGTGTGCCGTCCCAATCATCGAGGTGATTGGCCAGCCCTCAGCCTCACGCCCTCGACTCCATGCACGCCCACTCGCCCATTGCCCTTGACCGAGGGGCTTATGGAAGGCTGCTGAAAATTCCCTTCACCTTTCAACTTTTAACGTCGCGGCCGGTGACATTGTCATTGAGGGTAATCGACCTTTGACCATAAGACTCACTGGCCGATTGACAACACCTTCGAATTGAATCCAATTTTCCGAAGCAGAACAAGTACAGCGATTGTCGCGATATTCAGCTGCATAGCTGCCTAAAATGGATACTTGGATGGAGAACAACTTGCTTGGCGATCCCGATCCTGGGCCGCTGGCCTCATTAGACCAATCAGTGTCTTCATTCGACCAACAGTCTCCTGTTCAAGCAAACGGTATCGATGAAATGCATTTCAGCTTGTTCTTGCCGGATCTGGAAAATTACAGCTCAAATATCTCTTCGACGTCTCACGCCGATCCAGATCTGGACATGCAGGGTTCTGAAAGTGACTTCCCATTCTCCACTCAAACCTCTTTGGGACCGGAGGAGTCTCGTTCCGATGGTGCGCTAGGTATGCCACGCATACTACACGGGATGATCATCTTCAGATACTGACCTGTATAGCGAGCCTAAATCTTCAATATCAGCCGCAGCTCGAGTACCAAAACACTCCACGAAATACGGAATCGACTCAATGGATGGATGAAACCCTGGCGGATTTTTCTCAATCTGTTCATGCACCAACCTTTTCAAATGTTGATGCTAATATCTCAACTTGGCCGTTGGGCTCAATGGGTGCCTCAACTTCGACTTTGAACAACGTCTTAGCCCTTTCGACTAATATCGGCACCTTTCACACACCGCCAAAGACTTCTATGGCAACCTTACCCACCATAGTTAAGGCTTCTTGGAAAAAGAAAGGTCGGAGAGGTCCACCATCTCGTCGAGGCAGAAGTTATGCTCCAGCTCTCGCCAAGAATGGTAAATCCAAGGCCGGTACTACGCCTCCAACATCAATTGACCGAGTGCCTGTGCCTAGCAACTCGAGGAGCAACGAAATTGAGCCGCAAGACGCATTGTCACTTGTCGAACAGTCATTCAAATCCGCCTCTTACTCCACCATTTCTCAACGCAAAGCTGCCGATCTCATCAATCAATTAAGGCAATTGGTGTTGGATGAGGAGAAATATGGAAGCTCTCAATCGGACACCAGCGAGAGCGGAGACAATTTTCCAAGCACTGCATCTTCCGCACAGGAATCGCTTTGGAGTTCTGGAATCATCGATGCGGACTATGCTACGGATGATACTTCAGTTTCTGCAACTCCACGCCCACAAGGTAACCTCGCCCAGGTCTCGACCCAGTCTGAGAATGTGGCAGACCCCGCCCCCAGACACAAGCACTGCGATGACTGCGGAGAAAAGCCTTTGTTCTACTGCACCTTCAACCCAAGCAAGTCCAATGGATGCAAATTTTCATCACACTCTTGCTCTGACTGGAAGCGACATGAAGAAACAGAGAAGCACTGGTCTCAGAACAGATTCATTTGCTTGGAATGCCCAGCACTTCCTCCGCTATCAGACTTCACTGGACACCCAATTTGCGAATACTGCAGCTTAAGATTGGGAGGAAATCCAACAGCTCACTACGTTGAATGTCCATCGGCTCAGGCGGAAGGGACTAGTTATGCTCGGAGAGATCATCTCAGTGACCATCTTCGCAACGAACACGGTCTCAATGATACGAACGCCAAGCTGGCTGCTGGTAACGGAAAGTATGCTATCAACAATCCCAACTGGCCCAGGCAGTGTGGATTCTGCGGCGTACATTTCAAGACTTGGGACGAACGCATGGCACATATTTCTGTAGAGCACTACCAGAAGGGACAGCATATCTCGGGTTGGAAGCTGCCATTCCTTGCTCCCAAGGACTTCCGACCAAAAAAGACAGATTTCAAATTTCACGACGATGAGAGCGATGACAATGGCGATGACTTCCACGGCGGCAGTGGTGACTGCAGCAAAAATGCAATGGGCCAGAAGAACGCCGCTGTTCCTTCATGGAACCAACAATCTCATTCAGGACGTTACTCTTCAAACGGCTCATCTTCCCAGGCGTATCGCACTCGACAAAAAGCTGTTAGAGAGCCTGGTAGCCGAACAGAAGTGAGAGAGGCTCCAGAGAGCTCACCGATCGGATTCGCAGAGGTGGAGAATTGTCTCTTCGAAGAGATCGCCAACGGCGATAAATCACGCAATGGGGCAGACGAAGGTGCCCTGGTGCATGGTATGACCTTTTCCTAGCAAGTCAAAACTGATCAACCAAAGCTAAACAATGAACAGGTGTTTTGCAGAACAAACGATATCACAGACTTTCTGTCAGATCCGATGATGGCATTTGGTCACATGGCCCAGGTTTCAGTGCAGCAGAAGGACACCATGGAAAGCAAAGAAAGCCTAGCTTGGCCCTTGAGCGATACCTTGAGGATATAGAAGAACCTGTGCCTACTATCCTGCCGTCACCTTTGTCCCTCGACTCACCATCAGTCTCCTCGGGCTTCGAACGGCTCGAAACTGCTAGCTCAAGATCGGCTCCCATCTCCACTGTGGATGTCACTTCCGAAATGCCAACTTCTGACCAGGATGAAATCTTACCAGGAGGTCCTTCTGAGTCTGGTAGTCTTAAGCCGCCTGTGTCCGGAGCGATTGATGCACGGGCTATCACGGTCGACTCTCTCCAGCTCTTCCGCCACCCTGAGTTCCGTCCCAACCCTCTTTTCTTCGGACGAGGAGGGGAACTAGACCAGATGCCTAGGTCATTTTTTGACAAACAACGTCGACAAGAGGGCAAGGGGGCCTTCTTGGTTACGCGCGTCCGTTCTTTTGGCCTAGCCCACTTATTAGCCCGCCAATATTTTCGCCAACACGAATGCAGAAATGAACATGAAAATAAACTCATGAGCGATGATCCGAGCGGAGAGTTCTCGATTCGTTTCAGTACTCCCAAGTCGGGGCGGAATTTCAGGATTGCCCTCAAAGGCCTCAAGGTTTTGTCCATGAGTGGTAGTTGCAAAGATGGCATTCTATCGCCCGCACCTCAACTACTCACAGACCCACTTTTACAAATCCAAGCACATGTGCTCACCCTACTCTCAGTGGAAGTCAATGATCGATCTGTGGTGATACCCCAACCGGGCCTTGCGAATTGGTTGGCGAAAGACCCTCGACTGAGTCGAATTCGCCTGGACAAGTGTGTAACCCACACACTTTCTCACCGCCCACTCATTATTGGCGGACTGCCGCGACTGAAGTTTGCGTATATTCGCACGGTTGAACCATCTCTTTGGACGTCGGCTGCTTCGGAATTGAAGAAAAAGCCCCGGAAACGCAATTTCAGATCAAATCCATTCCAGCGAAGCATCAAGCGGGCAATGCTTGAATGTCATTCGGAAGGAATTGATGTTTCTTGTGGTGCTGCATCTGTCAATGATCGTCTCGCCCTCCAAGACAATCCTTCGGATGATCAGAAGCCGCAAAAGCATCCTCGCGAGTACTACGCAAAAGTCCCTCAACAGCTGTTCTTTCATACTTTGGTCTGCTTGAACTTCATCGTAGAAGTTATTCTGGTGAGTCAGTAATCATAACGTTCTCACATTGAATGTAAAAATGAGACGGCTCTGAAAAAAAAATTCTCCTGTTCGTATTTTGCGTCCACTGACAGGTCTGGGTCACAGACTGCCTCAAGCGCTATGGTCAAAGTCAGAGAAGGGCAACTTGAGTGGGCTTGTTCAATGCTGTTGGCTCTTCTGAAAAGTGCTGCATCATTGCAGCTTCAGACCCCGTTCGATATCCTATACGACTTCTTACATGATATCGACATCAGCGCGCACACCGACCAGGAATGGGTTCGATACATGCAAAGTCGCCTGTCGGAACTACATGGCCGTACGGATGGATCTTCACATTCCGGATCTCCAAAGTCTTTCACATCACCTTCTGGCAGCAGGGATTCGGTTTACCATCGCACACCTACGCTAATCGCCACTTATTATTACATGTGTGAAGACATTGACCTCGATCATGCTTTGCGGCTTTCTTGGTGGACAATTCCAGATCTCGTCTTCTGCCCAATGGTTGGAACATGCATCTGGGTAACGCATATGTTTTATTGCAACATATGGAGAGAGAAGCCGCACAGAAAGGTAGATACGGCAAACCTCTTCTCTGTGATTAGATTTGTTCGCTAATGCACAATCTTATAGATATTCTCTGCGAGACGAAATCCATTCTCAATCTTTATGTTTTCTTGCTCTAAGATCGTCTTTGTAGTTTGCACTGTTCTCTCCCTTGATTTACTCAACCTCTTCACTGGGGTTGTGATCATATCATCAGTGGTCATCTTCCATGATTCTGAAGTCCGGAGCTTTTCGGCATACGACGCTGGTTTCGTTATGGGTTTGACCATCTCGCGCCTATTCTGCATTGGTTACATCATTGGCCTGATGTTGGAGTCCCTATTTCTTGCAAGCTCTTGCTTATGCAATTCTCTCTATGAATTCCAGAGACACTGCATTCTATGCTTGAGCAACCTCGTCTCAACCATTTACCCGTTCATCTACCCTTCAACTTCGGCATTGGACGAGCATTATAGCTACCTCATACTCGGTCTTACATTCTCCCTCCATGTACTCTGCGACAGCAAACATCTACGGAGTGCTTTCGTCTACCTTTCGGGCAAGGCAACCTATTCGATCCGTGGCCCACTTCAAGACTTTCTGCCCAGATCACGAAAGAGACGCACCTTAGGACAATTGTTCACAATGACCACAAGTTCAGACCCCTCCAACATCTGTCAACTCGCTGCACAGGATGCACGGGATGCGCAAAGAAGACTTGGTCGATTGAAAGCTACAAATGTGGGCCTTCCCCACGTCACCATCCAGCTCCCCACTTACAAGGAGGGCCTGTACCCTTTCATTGCCCCGACAATGAAGGCGCTCAAACTGGCCATTTCAACCTACCAATTGCAAGATGGAGCTGCAAACAGACTTAACTCGGACCCTTTCCAGATTTCCGCTCGGCTTCTCTTGGTAGATGACAACAATCAGCTGATAGCTAGGACTCGTCCCACGTCGCAGAGATTGGATGGCGAACTTCCACATCGATGTTCGTTAGGCTACCTTCTCCTACAGAACTTAGATCAGGGTCATTCCCCGCGTTACGAACATCCACCGATAATCATTATTCTGAGTTCACCCTTGGAGGACATGATCTACAGCCGACGCCTCGACAAATTTGGACGTGCAATCTCTTCATTCTGCTTATCTCTGAGCGTAGTGATCGCTGCGGCTACAGTGGATGTTCCACTGCATCATTCAGAGAGCACTGTAAAACTATCCTATCCCATGAACAATGTCACTCCATTGCAACCCACGAGCAATATCAAAGGCATAGGGTTTGGTCAGTCACGGTTTGAAAATTCGTTGCATTCTCGCTGACCCATTCAACAGACAGATTTGTCCAGCGTTGGCTTGAAAATATGGTAGGTAGGTTCCCAGTTCAACGAATTACAAGTGTTGATTAGCCTCAGGACTACAAGAAAGCAGCCACGGACTCTAACATGGAGTGGCTTGCTAGTAAAGGCATTCACCTCACCAACTACTTTGCTGTCACTCATCCATCCGAGCCGTGAGTTTAGTCTAACTTTCACTTTTCTACTTCAGGCTGATGTGATTATTAGTAATTACTCTGCCGTAGCAGCAGATGACAATTTCGGCATGGAAAATGATGATTTCTCGGATACTGGGGGCATCTCTTGGGCCATGCATGAAGGAAATGTCTCATACGTCGGCTTCCGAGGCTTCGAGCACCTACATCAGCGGAATTCTGCAAGTGAGTGTGTCCGAAAGCACGACCCTCTCATCATTCACTACGATTCAGCTGCGCCAAACGAAACCTGGGAGGCGTACAGACTACTTAGCCAACTTAGCCAACGTAGTGATAGCAAAGGTTCAAGTTCACATCGGTGTTCGCCTTTGGAATTACCCGAGGATAATCCCCCCCTGAAGCTCATTCTTTTTGGGGGGCCTTGGGGGCGTATCGCCGTACCCGGAGCTACCAACCAAGGCTGGGCCTGGTATGATAATCCGAGAGCGATGAATGCTCCGCGACAGATTCCACGGCCCACCCAAGCTCCTACTCAATTTTGGATGGACGATGGTTACCTACAGATAAGGCGGTTCTTAGTACTAAGGGAACACAAGGGATACAAGAACCGGAGAGGACTCGGGATACTGAAGAGACCGAGGCAGATCGCAAACCGGACCCCAACAAGAACACCCGAAGACATAACTCTTATGGTACGCTTTGCTTTCCACTTGTCTCACTAGAAGTCAAATGCTAACAACAGCACTATCTAGGCTAACGATTTCTTCATCATCAGCGATGCCGGAGGTGGAACAGTGGATGTAGTTCTTAACATGACCTCCAGCCTGGGACTTACGAAACTACTCACCAAACCGCAATGGCCTCGCACCACCACCGACCAGAGATCCGAGACTTCGAATTCGGGCCTATCAAAGTTTGGATGTTTGAACGATGAAGCTGTTGCGATCAGATTACGTCGTGTGGATCAGCCGCAAGTCAATCTGTCAACCACATATTTGAGAGCGCCAGTTTACAATCAGAGACTTGACAAATTCGGTCGGGCAATTGTCCTTGGCTATTCCATCAGCGAGCTCATGGAAGCCGTTTCGACGTGCAAGCGAATCTATGAAGTTTTTTACGACAACCAACTAGAGGCGCTTGACATGTTCGGAGATTTTGTAGACTGTGCTCAGACCATGAGCGACCTGTTAAAATCATTTTCTCCAGGCGTCGATGAGTTAGCTCTCACGAGTCTGCGATCAACTCTCTTCATTGCTGAAGACTTCGTCAATCCCCACCGAGACAAATATTCCCAACAAATACGAAATCTCCCAACGTCTGGAAAGTTCAACCATGTGTGGTTATCCACAACGGCTTGGAACTTCATTTTGAAGATTGTGCTAGTTGGAACGCTGGCACAAGATCAATATGGCGAACTCCTTGACCAAGAGCTCAAATTCGGGCTTCCTCCTGGTTCCTCGTTTGCATTAACTTCCTGCACTTCTTCGGGCTTAACGACTACCTTTGATTTACAGCAATTCTCGAACATTTCAAGTTCCCTATTTGATTTCTTGACAGACTTTGGGGAAACACGCTTGCATTGAGCCAGAGAGCATATGGACAGGGTACAAGATCAGAGCGAATAACTCTTAGAGCCGCTCTCATAGAGCGTTGGGGTCAACTGAGTACTCTCTGTCTTTCTCAGGATGCCGATTTCTGCGTTTCAGACTTGATGCAGTTTTATGTAGAGAGCTTTCATCTCCCATCAGATGAAAGCTCTCGTTTACGAATTTCGTTTTTCTGTCTTTCTTGCAATTGCTAACTCGATTGGACTGGGGCTTTGGGATTTGTTATTTGGAACAAGAAGACTTTCTTTCCTTAGAGTGTACCTGCAGTTGTTATGGTAGTGCGTGGTAGGATTATCGTGTTTTACGGACCATTGAGTTTTGTTTTGATAGGACATATATAAAATCTCAGATCTCTACGTAAATACTTGGTTATCGTTTGTACCCGCTGTTACGAAAGCTATATCATTAATACTCGATGGATATTTACTCACTCTGTTATTCTGCTTACCTCGTTGGTGGAACCTCTCCGCTGGAGTTCAGCGACAGCCTTGCGAGCTACAAGTTCAAAAGCACTTCCCGTCTGCCTGCAAATGTCATTTTGGGGTGGCTTAGCTTGTCTCAAAGTCTATCGGCCCAATGTATATGCATGCTCAATTCCCGCAGAGCCTTATGTCTCAGCCATACAGGTCCCAAAATGGAAAAAGCAACCAAGAAACACCATCAACAGAAATACTTGAACATCCCGCAACCTGATCTCCACATCGCGACCTTGCTTACATTTTTTTATAAGCTATTTAAAGACCGCCTGGTGTAGCCCAAGCTTCTCCCGCAATGGCTTCTTCCCTTTTCACATCCCCCAGCTCAACCGCAGCCTCGTCTCCCTTTGCGATTCCCACCGACCCCCAGATCCGCGCAGCCTTGATCCCATGGTCCTGGACACTAGAACCCAACGCTTCCTATACCGCAGCGATTGCGAAATGTAGTTCCACATCTGCATCCCATACACTCCTCATGTTTGCTATAACCAACATGGTCAGCATCACCACCGCGGTTCTCGCGCCATTGCTCAAGAAAGCACCGCCAAAAGACCAACAATGGTCGCTATGGAAAGTGTGCGGTACCGTTCGTTCTCTCACACATCGGTTCGGACATCGCAACGGCTTTTCTTACCGCGTACTTAGCATCACGAGCTGAGGGGTACGCACAAGTCCCGATTGGCTTGCTGGGCTTAGTCTTTTTAGCTCGTCCGCGGGTGAAGTGGGTAGCGCTGTATCTTCTTGTCGACTATCCCAAGTTCACGCGCACGGGGCACGCATCTCGCGTCGGCGAGACAGTGCTGG
This sequence comes from Gamarada debralockiae, assembly GCA_002803225.1. NCBI lineage: Eukaryota > Fungi > Ascomycota > Leotiomycetes > Helotiales > Hyphodiscaceae > Gamarada > Gamarada debralockiae. The sequence goes on from NXFV01001621.1 coordinate 42,864, forward strand.
AGATCTGTGGCGCTGTTACAATGGGGATAACGGTGAAGTTTGCGGCTACGAAAGGCTATTATCTCAATGGACACCACGACTTCGCTCATGGGAGCGAGGCAATGCTGATGTATTGCGGGGCGCTCGTGTTCTTAGTTCTGTGGTTCTCGGATATCAACTTAGTTCTGGTTCAATCTATGCGACTTACGAGAAATCATCAGGAAAGAAATTTGCCGCTCTGGGCTATGGTTCCGTTTCGAATGGCCCTGGCAAGCCGGGTTGGCTGTTGGCTTTTCTTGGTGGGATTTATATTGCTTGCTGGCCAGCTGTAAGGTATCGCAAGATCAGGATTTCGACCAAGTTGCTAACAAGCTCCTAGTTATTGTCTTTCGAATCCAGTTGAAACAGGTCTTTTATCCGTTGCAGGTTTGGTCCTCAGGAGGTTAATCTAGATCTGTCGCCCAAATGTACAGACTGACATTGCTCTTAGGTACATTCGTTGGGCTTGGGCTTTCTGATACATAGTGAAACAAGTAGGGAAGTCATTGTCAATCGAATGATTGCTGATAACTGGTACCAATTCAGAGTACTCCAGGTCGTTCACATTTCTCTAAAGCATGACAGAAATGCACCTAGTATCCAGGCATTCTAGAGACCCAAAATTTACTCTACTAATATATTTAAACATCAGAAATCAATAATATCTTCCTAATTACGGACCTGGGAATTCATAAGTCCCCAGACCAGCCCTGCGGTAACTGTGATTACAGTAGAACCTCGATATAAGAATCCTCTAAGTAAGAATACCTGATCTATAGGAATTGTATCTTAGGACCAATTTTTTTTAGCTGGGCCAATAAGAATACCTCGCTAGAATCTCACTTTGACTCCCGCAACCGCTATGAGATCCTTAAATGATCTAGTATTCACGGAGAAATGCATTGTGACTAGTAGAACCAGAGGATTGCAACGAGCATTCTGGCTAGGCAATAACACGAGGCACTGATGCCACGACCTTCTACAGAAGTCCACCAAAATTTCCGACATTTTATGCAACATCGACGTGAGCATTGGGCGCTCGAGTCCTAACGAGCCTATTCTAGAGACAGAGCTACTCAATAAAGATCTCAATAATGCACGCGAAATGCTCGTGAAACTTTCACACCTAGCCTCCCGCCCAAACTCTGGCTTCTAAACCCTCCGAACGTCGCTAACCCACAAGAATCTCAATAACGATACTCTTGCCTCTTCGGGTCCCCACCAAACAGCTGATGTTCCAACTCTCATGAGAAACATGATGAAGAAGCTACGTTCAGGTCTAAATGCAGCAGCAGCTCCGCCCGTCAAGATGATCCAGAGAAGAACTCCAGGATATCGAATCCAGGTGTCATCGTTGGTAGTGTCTTCTAGTTCTCGACAAATTTGTTCCATTGCTTGCTGATTGACGGGCGAAGAAAACATTGTGGGCGGTTCACTTAACACCCGGTTGTAGATAATTGACGTGAGATGTACCATTCTCAGAAGTGATGTCGAGGAACGATGCACTGCAGCAGACTGGCGGGTTCCAGAAGAAAGTTGAATCGAACTGTGAGAGCCGAATTGACGTATATCTGCAAGATCCCGCATGTTCTGAAGAACTTTTATGCTCTCTTCGCAGAAAGCCGAGTGTGCAAGAACTGATACTAGAGGTTTGGATCCGAACAAGGGAGAGTCTGGTATTTGGCGTGATCCAATGGACGAATTCTGGTATGGCGGTGACATGGGTCGTGGGAATTGGAATTGAAGTCGAGGTTCGCTGCTAGTTGTTATTGCCACAAGAAGGTCGATACTAAAGATGACCAGAGGCATCAGCCCCAAAGAAGATTGTCTTGAGAAGGAATGAAGTCGTACAATTGTAGCTTCCAATCAAAGTGTCTTGCATTCGGGATATTTCCCCTCAAGTCTATTATTCGTTTTAGCCCACCCATGTGATGTGTGATTTCCAAGAGATTTCCTCTTGCAATCTGTTATTTGGACCGTGAGCGTTGCAACCTCTTCAAGATTGCACAAGAGAAAGGAGAAGGCCTGTAGCTCGACAGAGCTATCGTGTCATTTCGGTAAGTTTGAACGACAACCTAAATTGGTGATGAAAATGTCACTTACTTCCCAAGTCGTAAGACAGACTATAACTCCCATTGTTGTATCACTTGTCCCTCGACTTGGCTGTTGCAGTCTCTCATTGACCCATCTGATAGTCTCGTCTTTGAACAGAAAATAGTCGAGGCTGTTGATAATCCAGGGGACTGTACCCGCGCTCTTCAAGAGGCATGGTCTTGGGTTTTGGGCATTCGGCACTGGAATTGTGGCCGAGGGCATCCAAACTGAGACTGCTGGTCGCGGTCCTCGAAGTGGCTGTGGGAAAGGCCAGTTTCTGGCTTGGAGGTAGAGCAACGGTGCTCCATTTTCAAGCAGTAATGAGTAAGGAGTGTCTGTTGAGGTGATGTTAGGCTTATGAAAGTGGATCTGTGCAATTACAGTCACTCACTTGAATCGAGTTGAAAGCGAGTGACCTGAGAGGAGGTATCTATGGGCCTGGGATGGCCGATTATGTTAACTGTTGTAACGGCAAGACCGCGTTGATATGCAAGTGGCCTCGATGTGGTGGTACTCGAGACCGCCTCCGTATTTTGCTCCTCCCTTCTATGATCGATAGGGACATGAGAACGAGATACGATGTACCTCGCGGTCGGGGTTCTGGTAGCCGCTGACGGCGTAAATTCATGCTGCTGCCTCAAAGGCAGGTCTTCTGACGTCCTATTTACCGCAGTATTCCCAGTTTCAATGTCAGGCCGCTTCAGTATTTTCTTAACAGTCGAGTCTGGTTTTGAGGCAGCGTTGAGGCGTCGTCGTTTTAAGTGGGTGCCTCTTCTGACATGCGAGCGAATGGCCTTCCGGAGTTCATTATTACGAGAGCGCTGCAGCTCTTGTTCGTTGACGAAGATGAATGGATCAAAGTGTGATTGAGGGTGGTCTGAAGGAAGTGCCGGCGCATTTTGAACACCATCTGCAGGTTCATGTCGTGCTGCGGCGTGGATCTGAGATTCTTGTTGTTGTGCGTTGTTGTAGGCCGAATCGAGAAATTCAATGTCCTCATTTGGCAAAATCTGGGCCTCGATTGAGCTTGCAGATGCTTGTAATGTTTCTTTTTCTAGGGCAAGAGGGGTAAGACAGCCTGCGGAATCTGGTCTCTCGTTGGCCATGTTACTGCCAAGATTCTGCAATGCTGACTGGTCATTAAAGTGCTGCTCCGCTATTGTCATCAGCTGTTTTATTTCGGTCAGTACTTAATAAGCACTTACGGAATGCCTAGGACTGGAGGATTAACGAACCGGGTCACGTGTACCTGGCCCGGGCTGCAGGGGAAAAGCAGGAGGCTCTTGATTTGTTGCATCGATTTCACCAATTTCCTGCTTGGCCAACTAATAGTCTAATTGACCAATCGTCGCTGATTTCTAAATAAGACGTCGAATTGGTGAAGATGTAAGATTTTCGTCGATTTGGTTAAGGTGTGGGTTTTTTCCTAGAATTTTTGCCCGTTCGAGGCCCGAACCAGTATGACGCTAAAAGAGGTCGCTACACAGGCTCGCTTACCAGCAAAACCCCAACTAAAATGCTAGCCCGTCACCGAAAACCGCTAAATCGGCACTTGCTTGGAGCCCAACTAACTAAACAAATCGCTCTCGACTTAGAAAAAAAAAAATTTTTACAGCGATATTCTCATCAACCCCAACCTCTAATATTCGTATCACTAAAGCAATCAACGCGATCAAAAGAGAGTTCGATTCTCTAAAGGATCCACCTCTTCCTCCCTCCGCGCGGTACTCCACGACGTGCTCCTGTTGAATCAGATATATTCGACTAAGGAGAGAAGACTCGTTGGGTTGCCAGAACCCGAGATATGTACAAACAACCGTTGCCATAGCAACTGACACTAAGCCTGATTTGACAGCTCCAGCCGCCAGTACTCCTACACCAACCCCATGACTAACGACTACACTACAATACTCCCTCCCGCGCGTCGAGCAGCTTCAATTGCAGAACCTATGGCTACACTTAGACGGTGACAGCGCAAGAAGACAATATCGGATATAGTAATAGAGATAGCGAATCAGGCAATAGAAAGGCAGCGAAGAAGTACGTAGATTAGAGTAGGAATAGTCTTGATTTCACATGTGGGAATAGCGTTATTTTGAGAGAAAATTGCATAACAATCGAGCCCTGTTTCAGTGATATCCAGGACCTTGAAATCTTTATTTTCAGGCTATCGTAATCACTAATTCTATGCTCCGGACTCATGCTCTACAGGCTCTATTTCGCAGTCTTTTACAAAAATGTCCAATTGACCAATTAGATGTCTTATCGATCAATTCCATTTATTACTGAATAAGACGTCTAATTGGTGAATTGGATAGCCTGGTTGGTGAATCGGCATATTGGTGAGATCGATGCAATAGATTCAGGTATTATTAAGGCTTGCAGCTTTATCTTTTCAAGTCGACCGGTGCCGTTACTGTGATGGGGTGGGATAATACGGCTGCAATATCGGAAGGCTTTTTGGCGTTATCATCAACGTCTGGTTTTTTGACACGTTGACAGTGTAGATGATCATGCGATGTGAGAAGACGCCATGAGCCACATTATGCGACCCTCCTCCAATCCCAAGCCGATTGGGCAATGGTTGAAAAACAGCGCTGTGACAAAGACTTCAGCTATCTGAGGTGTTAGTGGACATACCTATCGCAAGGTGTCCTCGACCACCGGACATCCAAAGCAATTCCTAGGAAATTTCAATACTTTATTATAGCCTCGAAATCATACGAAAATTCAAAATGACCTGGGAAGAACTCAACAAGGGAAATTCAGTCCTTAGTTTCGCGGGCACAGTTGTGACTATTTTAGGCGTCATTTGGGGCGTCTGGGTTGCCGGATGGCAGCTCAACGTCCGCAATACGAAGGATAGCCTAGGCTCAATCTGTCTCGACGAAGATCTGATGGGGTATTTCGTTTCCAAATCTCCAAAATTTTGGAGCATTTGGCCTATCAAGCCAAAACCGGACGTTCCCAGACTACCGACTGTCTCTGGGTTAATCAAGGCTGGAGACCTGGGAGTATTCAGCTCTTCTATGTTCACCTCGATGCCAGCGTGCTACAGCCGTGTCTCGTGGAAGCCAGTCTACGAGGCTTTCTTCCGCGAGTATGTGTGGGCACAAGAGAGACCCGGAACACCAGATTTTGGAACTCTGAGCTTAGACGAAACGGATAAGCAAGGCCATCTTCTCAAATATTTAAAGAAAGCTCGCCATGATGTATTCATGACAAAACGGAAGGCTGAGAACAATAATCCAGTAAGTCGCTAGCTACAGGCAGCATAACGGTTTTCTAGGCCTGAATACGATCCGAGCTGATATATCCCAAGATCCGACTACGACTGCTCGAACTAGTAGGTCACGCCTCCAAATCCAAATGTCCCCGAGATATCGCCCCTCCTCGAGAAAATCTCGAATATAGATCCCCACCTTCTCTATTATAGTTGGAGCCTGAACATTCCCAGAGGTAAACGCGATGTAGAATTGTGCGAGACAGAAGCTCAAAACAACATCGTAGGTCCATTACTCATTAGTAGCATAAGGCCATTGGACTTCCTAGACCCTAAACCATCCAAGGGATACCCGCCTAATTGGACGAAGGATCATAGTGAAATCTGGATACACAAGGAGAAGCCCTGTGTCGAGGTTTTTGAGGGAGAATTGGCCGCATTGTCTGTCTTCCTAGGCATTATAATGCGCCACGGAGACTCGTCAACGGATTGGCGAGGGGCTTTTGGCACTGTTTTGACGTCAGGGAAGACCGGCCATTACACCACACTAAGGCTCGTTCATAGCCAACGGAACTTTAAAGATCTTCTCGGAGGCGGCAGCGGCTATTCGACCCTTTTTGCAAAGCACATGGCGTGCAGCTGTCTCCCCTTTGCACAAGGTTTTTCAAACACCAATAATCAACTTATGACCCATACCATTGTGGTGTCGAAAGACGAGAAACATTTTTTTGAGAGTGCCTTGCCGACCCAGAAAAGGAATGTCAAAGATCTACATTTCCCTCCCGGGGTTAAGTATCTCGAGTCACTCCCAGGGGCTGCCCTTGTAAACAGCTACTATTTCGACTGCCATAAGGGCAATATCTACGATTCTCTGACACTTGAACCACTTGATCCAAAGCGTCAATGGTGGTACCGCGCAATCGCTGGAATTGCATTTGGGGGGCTCGTACCAGTGGCAACCGATTACCTGGTTGAAGCAGTGGCTTCCACAATTGGAGGATCTCTCAAAGAAGACAGCGAGCTCCAGACATTCATCGGGCTTATGGGTAGAATTGAAGACCACGCGAAGAAGACGGTGGCAGTAAAGGTACATGTGACACCTGAGGACTTCCGTGTTCCACTTTTTGGCAAGGAGATAGAAGACTTTGCTTCTTTGATCTGGAAGGACGGGGCACAATTCAACTTCGATACTTGGCTTTCTGATGAAAACAGAACTACCATGGACGTCGCCGAGTTGCTAGGCCAATTCACCACTCTCTTAGAGTACCTCATTGCCTCCACAAAGGTCACTGATGAGAAAAACGTCAAGCTAGGTGCAGACAAGTTAAAGTTGAAGGTTGAGGAAGTATTCGAGGCGTGCGTCAAATGGATATCTGGCGAGTATAAAACCACTAAGGATTGTCAAACCTTAGTCAGTTCCAGGAAAGCCGAAGAGGTTGGAAATTCTTCTACGACTGAGAATAGCGGGAAGAAGGAAAATCGCCCTCTGCATTGTGTTATTGACAAACTGGACGACAGGAATATGCAATTCAGCCTGTGTCCTTGCGAATGTGGGGCTGTGGCTTGGTACATTATCAAGGCCTGGACAGCAATCGTCCAAAAAGTGTCGTGGGACGACCATCCAAAAGCGACTGACCAACAAGGATCGCGGGGCGACCAGCAGAAAGAGGAGGACAGGAAATATCAGCCACCCCAGAAGCTACCTTATGTCTCAGCATGGGTATAACGCAAAATGGGGTCTAACGTATCTGTTTTAAACTAATATATAAAGTTATACTTGCCTTATAATAATGTTTTCTTGGGAATAAATTCTATAATTTACTTGTAAAGATTATTATACTTTTTTTACTTGAAATCCCCTGCCACATCTATCAGTTGATTTCTACTAGTCTTTTTACTGATTGTGATTGTGGTAAAGGTCAAAATGAGAAGAAGAACAAGCCATCCTGGTTTTAAATAATCTATACATCTGCGAAACTTTTTCTTTTTCCCGTTTCTTGACTTTGTGGACAGCGGCCATTGTGTTAGTACTTAGTAATCTCCCAGCGGAAGTACCACCGTCGACTCGCCAAAGGCAGCTTGATCGGATGAGCATGTGCGAGATTGATTCTCACATTTCTGCTCTATTTTGTGACGATTGAAATTTCGGAACAGCGGGGATATCTAGCTCCAGGCAAGCGGTCATCTGTGAAGATAGTGGGACGCTGGTTGAGGTGACAACAATGGCAACGTCCAACTCATCTTGGGGCAAATTTTCCTGCTGACAAATACAACCCTCAAGTCATAACGTGGCACAAGCTTGGCTTGGTAAGGATTGTAGTTTAACCGTTACTGCACTTCAAGTCCATGGGTGTTGGGTCCAATGCTTTTTCGTGGTGACTTGCTGTCCTCGTTATCCAAGCCAAGAATGCTGGACGCCGCATTCACTAGTTCGATCCAGCGGCCTTATTGGTCAATATGTAACCCAATGAGCACTTAGTTCGGACAGGGGAAGCTCATCGAGTTTTGTGGCAAGTATGATTCGTATGGAAAAGTGTGAAGACTTATCTGGGGATTCCAAGTTGATGATGCGTGTACATAGGCTGGTAAGGAATTTTGCCACCTCTTTCCTGGAATGGAATATTTGAAAATGCAACTCATTACCGTAGTATTACTTAATAGGATCACATAATTTTATAAGCAATTCCTTATATAAGACATGATTCCAAATGACTTAGATAGAAACAAATAAGGTTCTCAGAGCATATCAGGTACCTAATTTACCTGCCATTTTTTGGCTGTCGCTAATTTTCAGGCTATACTCCCTAAAGTTACAAGTTGTCTTCAGGCTCTCAGCCACTATATTTCAGGCCGTTTCAAGCTATTCTGCGCCGAATGGGCACTAATCGCGAATTTGGGTCACCTGAAATTTTAGGCTGGCTATTGATAACGAAACACAGGCTGCACTCCCACCAGGGGGTGTCAGAATTCGTGACGATCAAAAACTTTCGAAGGACCATATCTCACCACAACTTTTTGAAGAAAATTAAGTTTACTATGCGATTCTGCACTATCGATAGTACAAATCGCATACACATCTTAATTGTTATTTCGAAAATTGAGAGTTTTGTATTAGTTTGAAAAATTTCCGACCGTCGCGAGTAGTTCCAATCTTCTCGGCTATGCCGGACGCTATATCAAGCCTAATATTCACTGTAAAAGCGATTACCCCCTATTATATGATATAGTCCAAAATGGACCAAAAACACCATTAAAGTAATAAGATAATATGTTATAAGCCAATTAATACGGTAGGTTCTTTCACCCCCTGTGGAGGATTAAGAAGGGAAGTTTCCGACCTTTGCCTGTCGTCTGGTCTGTTCAAGTAGCCATTTCAAACCCAACACTGATTTTTCCTGATGGTACTTTGAGAATTGCGCCTGTGGAAAGATGGTCCAGAACCCATGTGGCAGACCAGGAAAGATATCAACCTTAGTTTTGATTCCACACTCTTCTCTCAAGATTTCCTCATATAGCAACCCAACGTCTCTCCAGGTGTCGGCACCTGCAATGATGAAATAGGCGGGTGGAAGGTTATGGTGTCCAGTGGGAAACAGAAGAGGAGATCTCAAAGGTGAGAAAGGGTCGGGATTGTATGTGCCTGGCAAGAGAATTAGTATCTGGACGCGGAATCTTTTCTGGAAGATACGAAGGAAAGTCGCTCACGGAAGGAAAACTCGTTCGATGCGCGATTGAACACTGGCGCATTCTTGTTCTGCTCCCAGGAAATGACGCGTGATTTATACTTCTCAGGCAGGGCTGATACAATGCATGGCGATGGAAGTGAAAGATAGAGTCCAGTAAGGGGTGGAGTAAGTCCCGCGTCTCGCCATAAGTGGGAGACGGCGATCATTGTTGTGGCTCCGGAGGAACTAAAAGTAGGAAATGTTAGGTACTGATAGATGCTGGGAGAAGGAATTGTAGCTGTGAGCTTACACTCCACCGATGACAAACCCTTTCGAAGGATCTGCGTTGAGTGACTCGTAGTTTGCCGCAACCTATCATACATCAGCTCCTGAACAATAATCACACAAGCTGAAGGTCTAACTTACCCACCTGACTCCATCATAGATGTCATTGTGAGGGATGGGAAACGGATGTTCAGGTGCGTGCCTATGATCCAGACTGACAGCCACACCTCCTAATTTGCTCGCCCAAGCTCTACAATTTGGTTCCTCTTGTTCCAGATGCCCCATTAACCAACTTCCCCCATATGTCATCACCAGCAATGGCATTCCTTCTCTAGGGACAAAAAAAGGTGTGTAACTTCTTGCCCGATTGAAAGCTCCATCTCTCATTGGAATTTGAAGGTCTTTCTCGACAACATCCGGCCAACGTTGCGAGGGCTTACGGACTGCGCTGAGAGCGCGGAGGGATTGGATGGTAGTATTTGGGGTCACCAGTTGATAGCCACCGAGTGCAGGAAGAAGCGCTTCCAACTCAGGGTTGAGTTTCGAAAGTGAAGCCCAGTCTTTCGTAGGGGGAGGGGAATCCATGGTTAAATAACGAAATCCAGTTGTTTAACTTTTGTTGGAAGGTAGAAGATAATGCAAAAAGGAAGAAAACTTTGGAGTGATGCAGGCTTGAGATTGAGGTGAGAATGGGCGAACTGTGCAAGATTTAAAGACAATAGAAGCGGAACTTTTTTGCAGGCCCGGAGTCCACGTACTCGCCTTCCGTGAGATCCAATACATCTTGTACTTAATTTCTGCGTACTCAAGGTACAGCACAAGTCCGAGTATACAAAATGAATGTTTTGTGAATTCTAATCTGCAGCCACAAGCACTCGCAATGCGAACAATACGACCGGCGTAAGGACGGCAAAAATTGACCCGCAGTCACGTGGTGCAGTCCACTGCACCAGTTGATCACCTGATCGCTGTCATGATTTGAAGAACTGGTAGAGAGCAACTGTTGTTATTCATAAGTTCATCAAATGATACTTGCTTTAATTATTACACTTCTTTGACGTTCCAGATGATGGTGAATCCTCCAACAGCTACTTCTTCACCCCCTTCTTCAACGGCCACTCAAAACCAACGTCAGTCTTCTTAAGCCAGTCTTTCGTGAACTCAGCTTTTGGAAAGAAACTCCAGAATCCGTGTATCCGGCCAGGGGAAACATCCAATTTGATCTTCACACCTTGTTCTCGCAAGACTTCATCGAACAATAAGGCATAGTCTCTCGAGAAATCCATACCAGCTACTTGCAGATAGGTAGGGGGCATATTTGCGTGTCCTGTTGGCCATAGGAATGCAGATCTATATGGTGAGTTGTCAGGGGCTTCGTAGGCATCTGAGATATGGTCAGTATGGAAAGATCTCATTCTCATCGTTGTTACTGAGTACCTACCTCCGAAAAGCTTGATTGCAGTTGCGTTGAAAATTGGAGCGTCAGCATTCTGTTCCCAGCTTCTGATCCCTTTGTCAGAGGTGTATGGCTCAGGGAGTGCACTTGGCATGCAAGGGACGTACGCTGTGGCCCAAAGTTTTAGTGCTTTCCAAGAAGAGACTCCCAGGGCTTCCTAACATTGCCCTTTTCGTCGTCGAAGATTGTGCGACCGAATTTCTGACGTTCATTGATCAAGAAGACATCCTCCATTGGCGTCTCGAAATCATCTGTAAGGGGCTTTTTGACATCATCGATAAAGCAGCGAGCATATGCTTGATGATACCGCTGACATGGCGATCCCGGGCGAACTCAGATTTGGGGTAATCCAAAGGCGACTCATCAACACAGACTTTCTGAACCTTGCGGAGCAACTTGACACAACGCTCATTCAACGTAAGCAGGTCGAGTCTAAAGATTCTATCCTCTTGGAAACATTCCTTCAAGATGGAGATCATTTTGACCGGTGCAAGCTTTGGCTGGGTCTTGTTGTGGTTTTGATGGTGTGGACATGGAATTTTCTCCACCGAATTCCAACTGCTTTACGAGGCGTTTGGTGACGAACATTTCCAGCATGACAATTGGATCTTCGCGTGCTCTTGTTGGGTTCCAGCGACGGGTACCGGGATTTCGGCCGGCTCGGGAGTTTCGAAGATCCGCATAAAGGGGGACGAGACGCAAGTGCCGAACTCATTCTTCGACATGGGAACTCTGCATTTAGGGCACTTGACAGTGGGATTTACCATTTCGATCCAACCCGATGATGATGGCACTGACGCCTTGAACCAAACCAAGATGTCTGAAACAGTGCACAGGATTTTGTTGGACGATCTCCCATGAAAATGTAGGAAGAACCTTGCCAGTCAATCAATTTCTCAAAGTCTGTCCACTCTGTCGATGCTGGCATGTTGCTACTTTGATGAGCCGCGTTGTAAAGGTGGATCGTTGCCAACATTGCGGCTTGATCTCCGGCAAGACCGATGGCTAATTCATGTAGTTCTGTCAAGAACATTTGAATGGTTAGCCCGCAAAGCATTGGATGATTGCGAAACAGAAATAACGGATCCCACGAATAGATTTTGGCACGAACATCAAAGTAATCGTCCAACATGTCTTGAATGAAGTCTTGCTGGGCGAGAAGCCGAAGGCGCTGGCTCATTTCCGAAAGGCAGCTGTCATGATCTTGTACCAAATGGCTCGACTTCGTATGTGACAGTGGTCTTGAATGTTTGATGGCCTTTGATGGTAGTGGTTCTGTGGTCACTTCTGCGGGATCCTTAACCTCGAGGTATTCAAAAATGTTGCCAAGTTCTTTAACTTCGATGCCGGAAGGTGGTGTTGGGACTTGGCAGTTGAATGTGGAACACTATCACTCTTGCTTGACTGAGTCAAAATTCGGCGTACATCCTCTAGAATTTGGATAAAATGTTGATGATGCTCATTCGCATTTTTGAAAGTATGGCCGTTATCGGTCTGTTGCGAAGCACACCATCCAGCACATTGTTTCCCGCCTTGATAAGTTCTCCGAGAGTTTGGATGATCAAGCTGGGAACATTATGCGGGGTAGTAGCTACGATGGCCTTGGCTAGGGGAGAGAAGTCTGCCGTGCGGATCTGGAAGGTTCGATTTGCATCTCGTTGAGGAGCAGCAGCTCTGGCCTTGCCAATCTACCCTTTACTTTGGCATTTGAAGATAGCTCGGAGAATATACTATCTACGCGGTTGGTATTCTTTGCGGTCACACCTAGCTAGGATACAAGGCTGGTTGTGCTGGCCTTGTATTGTTTGTATGTATCGAAGAGGAGAGGAGGGAGCGACATCGTGATGATTGAGTTGTCTATGAAATAATTAGTAAACTGCCAAAATGAAATGGGCTGGAAGTTTGGAGCTTTGTGAGAAAACGTACGAGAAGCGATTGGGAAGTCTTCGGAATTGCGTTCAAGGAGCCTCGATTTTGAAGGTGAAGTCGGACTCTCTGGAACGAGAACGCTAGCTTACGAACAAGTAGGCCGAAGGAGAATATTTCTGACCGAGTCAGCGGAAAACTTTATGGAAGCAAGAGAAATCCATTGTGGTGGTTGAGTTGATGCGGTTTGTTGAAGGAGGTCGACGATCTACTGTTTCGAAAACCTGAAGGCCTCACAAAAGAACCGAGCGAAGAAAAATTTCCCGAGCCCTCTATGACGAAAATTAGTGAATAGATCTCGCTGTTGAAGTAGTGAATTGAGGGAATGAAAGTGAGAAGCCGTACTTTACAATTTCTCGGCTACCTGCCCGCGAAAAGGGGAATTCCAAAAAACGTCAAAAGAAAGCAAGGAATCACCCCTAGGTCAAGAAAGAGGTCTTTTATACTCTCCATGTAAGCTCATCGCGGCTTCATATTCTAAAACTTAAACCGTTCCAGACCGCAGCCCCGCCGGCCAACTCACCCACTAATCACCCGCAACGCCGTCCCTGCATCTCATAGTAACAAGGCCGTCCACCCGCGTTGTCACGAAGCCTGCGATGCTCACTCCCGCACATTTTCACGTGGCCATTCCTTAATGAGGTCTTCTACAAAACTGGGGTATCTGCAGTGGAATTCATAGAGGCTTTGGTGTACTCTATATACGCCGCAGTCGTCTCGTACTCTTAGGATCCATGAAGTTGATGTTGGTACTGTTGAGAATTTGAGGTGTCCTGAGTTTGGAATTGTTGTTTGAGGCTTAGGAAGAGGTTGGGTTCTTCTGTTTGTTGGAGAGTAATAAAGGAGAGGTAGATCGAATAATTAATAAAGAGGTATAAATACCTTGGGAGAGTTCCAGCTGGGAACTGGGGATCAGAGACTGCGATTCGTAGAACATCTACTTGATTCCCACACCAAAGATGAATGGCTGCTTTTTCGAAGTACGAGACGAAGTAAAAGCGATGATTGTAAGTGAAAACCCCAAGCCATCACTTGAGATTGTGGCCTATGCATTGTAGGTTCGGGTATATTGGAATAGCAGCTGCGGACTCAACTTTACCTTCAGTTCTCAAGCACCGTACGTACCATTGTCGTACTCCCCGCCCAGACCATATTGGATATCTTTAGCCCCATTACGGAATGTTCTCCCTATGCTATATCTCCTGCATCTCGTATCCATGTTGTCGGGGTTCCTTGATACACTGTTTCGGTGTATAGTGTCTCCCAGCCATCTATCCCTGTCCCAAACCCAAATGTCAGCGCCTAACTCCCTCAAACCCGGCCCATGATCTGCCTTCAATACCCATTCTTCCAAATCTCTTTCCTATACCCTTCCGTTAACCTCGTATCTTCACCAAACCGTTCCTGCCACCCAACAAAACCCTTGTCCAGCACATAAACCTTCTGCTCCCTCTTCCCATTCCCGTCCGCATTTCCATCCCCAACATCCTCCCATTCCCCATCCTCATCTTTCTCCCCGCCCATTTTATCCTCCGAATTCTTCTTCAACGCCTCTCCCACACCAGACTCCATATGCACAGGTAAATTTAGGAGACGCTCTCGTTCTCGAATGTAGCGAAGGGCGGCAGACGGTCCTCGCTGTTGTGACAGTGCACAGTGGAAGACGACGGTTTCCTTGTCTTTTAGTTTTCGGACTAGTTCGGGGATCTTGTAGTCGAGGGTAGAGGACGGAGCGTGGATTGAGCTGCGGATGTGGCCGCCTATGTGATCTGGTATTTGGTCTCGTCAGCTCTATTTTAGATTGCTTTGAGGAGGATCGAGTTGGGATTGAAGGGGTAGATTAAATACCGTCATCTCGCACGTCTATAATAGCTATCTTTGAAGCTGTAGCTGACGCATCGAGATTCGAGGATGCGCTGGGTTGAGCGAGCAGAAGTTCGGAGAGTTTGGTTGAGGAGAGGCGGGGGAGGTTGGCTACTGTGTGGGCTGACATTTTGTGCATTCGTTTTCAACTTCGCTGCCCAATGTCGCATATGAAGGAGCTTCAAGAGATGAGGAGGTTGTGGTGCGAATGCGGCTGGGAGTGAGGTTGGCCCTCGGCGACCGAAACATTGGCGGGGTGATCTCCGAGCGCGTCGCGACGACAATGATCGAGTCATTCAACAATTGACATCGTATCACAACAGTGCCAGAGCTACAAGTATACAAATTGCCATCACTGCTAACCGTTCACTTCTAATCAACAACTAGAAACCAGACACAATGTATTCTCCCGACGATTCAGACAATCCACGCATCTTCGATCCCCGTCAACAAATCCGCGGTAATCCTTCCAAAACCATCTCCCAACCTTCCGATATTCTGCATCATGATCCAGAGACAGGGACGAGGAAGTTGATTATGTACGCGCTGGCTGCACCAGATACTCCGAGAGTTGACAAGAACTCCCTCGTAGTCGCAATCGACGGCGCGTGTAGGAATAACGGCCAACCTAGCGCAATAGCATCGTACGGCGTCTACTTCGCTCCGGATTCTCACTTGAACGCGAAAGGCAATCTCCCAAATCCAGTCAGCGATTCCAATGTGCATACAAACCAGAAAGCCGAATTATACGCGTTGTCCAAAGCCCTGGATATCGTGGAGCAGAAGTTCGGGGACAATATCATGATATCAAGAATGGTTATAATCACGGACTCGACTTATCTGGTAGATGGATTGACGAAGCATGTTTGGGAATGGGAGTATAAGGGATATAAGAATGCGAAGGGGAAGGATGTCGTTAATGGGGAGGTGTTTAGGGAGCTACATAAGAGGATTGGGAAGCTAGAGAGTGATGGGATGGATATTTGTTTTTGGGATGTAGAGAGGGAGTGGAATGTGGAGGCTGATGGGCTTGCTAATGCTGCTCTAGAATGACAATGAGTATGGGAGCATTGGAATCACGCATTGTCGTTGAGGTCGTGAGTTTTCATATCGGATGTTGTACAGTGAGTCGTCACATGTTTTAAACTCCTCTCCAGACTCCTATTCAAAATAACACCGGTTCTCAGTATTTTAAAGTAGATGAGCCAGCGCTTGGTCACCATCTTACATCCTAAACCTCTCAGTACCCAATCCCCTTCAAACCTACCGGCTGGTCCTCCTCTTTCCCCACCAATCCTTCACCCTCCCCACCATCCTCTCCCGCGCATTCCTTGCTTCAACTGCTCCTTCATCTCCAACTCAGCCTCCACATCCCCAAATCGCCCACTCAACTCCTTCCCCTTTCTCCCAGTACGCACCACATACTCCACCTCCTTCCCAGGCCCCTCGCTAAGCGGCAACGGAACAACTTTGAAAGTCTTGTCTAAATGACCCTCCAAGATCTTCTTCTGTATCAACTTATCTTTAACCTCAGTCTCCTTGTACATGGTGGCCGTTTGGTCAACTCCACGCCCGGTGCGACGGAGGGATGAGAAGCGGGGTAGGCACCCTACTTTCGCCTCGTTTTGATTTAGTCCCGTTGTTTGAGGGAGGGAACTCAGATTGTGGTTTGTTCGAGACCAGTTCTAACAGAGCTGCTCCGTTGGCAAACCGCATTTGTTGAAAAGCTTGTAGTTCTTCTCTGTAGCACTGGTGGCTGAGACTGGGATTGTACAGGTCGAGGATCAGGTCTTCTCTGCTCATTACGCATTGCTCGGCCCATAGTCGCGCAGACATCTTGGCATTGTGAAGTCCATTCGGGGTGTTGAACGCAATGCCGCTATCGCCTCTAGGTACTCTTTCGCTTACACTGCGGCGGAGGACATCCGTTCCTATGTTTCTGTTATTGGAGAGCATGACTGTAGGAATGCTGTGCTCGGATTGGCCTTCGAAGAACCCTCCGTTTTGGAGCAGGCGAAGCCATCGACTTGGTGAGATTGGCTCCCGTTTCTGCATATTGGTGTTGCTGGTAGAGGTGGCGCGAAGAATGAATCTGATAGTGGCAGGATGGATGAGATTTCTTAGAAGGAGCATTGGATTGAGGATCTGCTTTCGATTTCATCGTCGAATTGGGGGCTTTGGAGAGTATTCATGGTGGCAGTCGCGTACGATGAACACCTGGATGAGTTTTGCTTGAGATCCATTTCGAAATCGAATCCGATCAACTAATGTAAAGTTGCAGTGTAATTATTCGTAGGAGCTCGAATTTTGGGGTGCACTTGATGTCTTGCGGTAGTTGGGTGGTATTGGGGAGGAGTAATAGAAATGAAGGGGAAATTGGAAAGCAAATCTGGAGGCTGTATGGTCCTTGGAACAATTATTTCAATAATATATCATACTGAACGGAGGACTAGAAGTCGAGGTGCATATCTGCGTTTCAAAATTTGGATAGAGACTTATGGGAAGTAGTCCTCGATCCACCAAGTGGTAGGAAGGAGAAAGGCACTTTTAGACCATACTTTAACCACAACTAAGGAAGATAATTGGGTAATTATTTCTATGAGAGCCAAGACACTGAAGTGAAAAGGACTGACACTTGAGCGTCGTAACAAGGCTGAACAAACTCTGGTAGCGATCACGGGACCTCAGCCACGGGATAAAAAACATGACTCGAAATCTGCCCCTCCACCTCACCATCGCCCACGATCCACTTCAGATCGTTAACTTCAAAGTGGAACCCGTTCAACGACCCCGAAAAACTCTTGTCCGCAAACACGTGGGAATTCCATCAAATTCTATCATCCAACTTGGTCGGGACAAGTCGGGTTCAGAACAAGCGAAAGATCCACTCTGAAACTGACTCTGCATTTTCCCATGGGGTTCCTCGGTCCGTTTCTCAGAGAGGAACGAGACTATTTCCCATCATGAAACTTACGTGAGGCTTTTCGCATCCTGGCAAAATGGAGTGAGAATGCGGCCCGTTGGTGCCTAACTAACAGGGAAATTCAAATGACTTGCATATGAGATCTCTCTGGGTATTTGCGAACTGCATGTACGTAGCCGTGTTTGTACGGGAAGAGCTGATGGCGTCGGGAAGGGTGAGGTTGAATCGCGAAAGTACCCTTTTGGTATTTGCGAGAGAATTATTCCGAGGGCTGAAAATGGCGCAAAAGACAGAGGACCGGCATGATTGAGGCTATATTAATGAAAGGAGCCTTCACGACCATTCGATGCGGAATAACTACGGGTTACAGCAGATGCAGATAGCAAACGGGAACGTTGGATAGGGGGGAAACTCTGTGCTTCGGGATTGATGCTGAGTGTACGGAGGTACGCGATATCTGAGCCTCAGCGCTAGCTGTCGTTGGTCTAGATTATGGGTGGTGGAGTAAAGAACTTGGGCAGTCACAGGGTGAGGGTGGAATAGGACCGAGGTGGATAAATGATTCGGAGTGAGACTGTGACTGAGATCGACGATGTCTGCCACGATGGAAGGAGAATAATTATATCCATCTCATGCAGAAAAGACCAAGAAGTACTATCAAAGTATCGGACTAGGTATCCAAGCATCCAACCTACTGAAATTCAACATTGCCCATGCTTCTGTGATCGCCCCGCTGCATACATCGTTGTAGTGCTTGCTTTTACCCCTCTTCCCCTTGGCCCATTCATCGAATCCTAATGAGCGAAGGCGGGAGCTTTGCGTCATGGGCGTCGAGACGAAATGCACTTCAAGAACCCGAAAACCTCAATTTCCCGCACAGTCTAACCAATCATAGGATCCCCGCACTGACTCAAGTGGGATTTTAGACCACTGGGCGAATCCTTTCCAATCCTCGTACGTAGCCTGCCAGCCTTGCTTCTGCCTCTTCTACGCCCTCTTATGCAACAAGAAGTATAAGAACCTAGCACGCTGCACTTCCTGTCACATTCCTTCCAAACACAGCATTTATTGATTTCGTCATTGCATACGCTTGGATTTGCTTTTTGCGTTGCATATAAAATCAGCTCATACCCCTCCATCGACCCCGCACTTCTAACATTCTACTCAACCACCACCTTCAACCGAGATCAATAACCGCAATCATGGGAAAGAAGGCCGTTCATTTTGGTGCTGGTAACATTGGTAGAGGATTCGTTGCTGAATTGCAAGTTTGAAATCCTGCCCACTTCTTCTCCGTTTGTCATGCTAACCCCACGTTTCCCAGCCTTCACAACTCCGGATATGAAGTCGTCTTCTGCGATGTTGTTGACACCCTCATCGAGAATCTACAAAAATCGAAGTCCTACAAAGTCATTCAAGTCGGCGCTGAGGGCAACAGCGAGTCTGTCATCACAAACTACCGAGCCATTAACTCAAAAACCCACGAAGCCGACGTTATCAAAGAAATCACCACGGCAGATGTCGTTACCTGCTCAGTTGGACCCAACATCCTCAAGTTCATCGCTCCTGTTATCGCTAAAGGAGTCGATGCCCGACCAAATGATGCAACTCCCATTGCAGTGATTGCATGCGAAAATGCTATTGGTGCAACAGACACTCTCGCGAAGCACATCAAGGGGGATCACACACCCGAACACCGATTGGACGACCATCACGAACGAGCCCGATATGCCAACTCTGCCATTGACCGTATCGTACCCGCTCAAGACCCCAATGCTGGCTTGGATGTCAAGCTCGAGAAATTTTACGAATGGGTTGTCGACGCCACGCCCTTCAAGGACCACCAAGTTCCATCGATCGAGGGAATCAAGTGGGTCGACGACTTGATCCCATACATTGAGCGCAAGCTGTTCACTGTCAATACTGGACATGCTGCCGCCGCGTACCACGGATACTACCACAAGAAGACCACGGTCTACGATGCCCTACAAGATCCGAACATTCTCAACGAAGTCCGAAGGGCTTTGGCTGAGACAAGTACTTTGATTGTTGGAAAGCATGGCATTGAAGAGGAAGAACAAAAGGATTATGTTGAGAAGATCATCACACGTATTGGAAACCCACATTTGGAGGATGCTGTCGAGCGTGTTGGTCGCGCACCTCTGCGAAAGCTGAGCCGTAAGGAACGCTTCATTGGGCCCGCTGCAGAGCTGGCAGAGGAGGGCAAAGAATTCTGGGCCCTTCTTGATGCTGCTGAAATGGCTTTCCGCTTCCAGAATGTCGAGGGAGATGAGGAGAGTGTGGAATTGGCCAAGATCATGAAGGACAACAAACCAGAGGCAGTCGTAGAGAAGGTCTGTGGCCTCACTTCAGACGACGCCTTGTTCCCCCATGTCGTGAAGATCGTGAAGAAGGTGCAAGCAGACGCATAATTGGGGTTTGGGATATTTTATGGCGAAATTGGTTGGATTGTGAGCGTTTTCTTTTGCGAATATCCAGGATATCCAGAATCATCGAACCATTGGATTGATTTGGCAGTCTGATCTGAGATATTAGTACATCAGGATGATATCAAAAATTCCCTACTTGGGTCTCTTAGAATATTATGAATCTGAGATCATGAACAGACTCTTGATGCCATCTTTCGTGAATTCGTTTGTTGTCTCTCAGTCGAAAATCGTGACCTGGCCCTCAGCTTCGACTAATCCATATTCGGCCTAGCATCCATTGAACACCACCACGATAGAGCTGCCAAAGACCACGAATCTAATAATTCTGTCAAGATCATTGAACCACCTCCACGACTTGCGCAACATCTGCAAATTCCAGGACACCTCCGAGTGATCACCTACGCCTGGGATATCTCGACTGATCGCAACGACCCCTTTCTGCAGAGCGATCTCTGCTGGCGTTCGGAAAGCCACATACATTTCTTCGTCCGTCACCCCTTATTGGAAATACTTTGGCTTAGCCTCCAGGCAATATGCGATTGGACGTGAAGGTGTGTGGAATTTCTTTGGTTGCGCATAGGTGTTCATGAGATGGAGGATTCGCTGGAGATTTATACTTCGCACGAGGGGAAACCCACCAAGAATACGGCTATGGAGCTACATGAGACCGTTCATGCGGGGAAGATGACTATGAACACAACTAACTCAGGTTTCGAAATACAGAGACAGTTGTTTGCGCGGAGTGAGCGTGTGAAGGGTATCGACTTTCACCCTGTCGAGCCATGGATCTTGACCACGTTGTACAGCGGTATGTTTTTGGCGCATGGGATCTCAGAATTGTTGGCCATGCTAATTATCTCCAGGTCATGTCTACATATGGTCATACGAGACTCAGGTACGCTTCTAAGATTCCCTCATCGTTCTCTGAGCACTCACTGACATCCTCTAGGCAATAGTCAAGACCTTCGAATTGACAGATGTCCCAGTAAGAGCAGGACGCTTCATTGCGCGCAAGAACTGGATTGTTTGCGGTTCAGATGACTTCCAACTTCGAGTATACAACTACAATACCTCCGAGAAGATCACCTCCTTCGAAGCACATCCCGATTACATTCGAGCGATTGTCGTCCACCCCTCACAACCATTCGTCTTAACCGCCTCAGATGACATGACAATCAAGCTTTGGGATTGGGATAAAGGATGGAAGTGCGTGCAAGTTTTTGAAGGACACAGCCATTATGTGATGGGACTGGCGATCAATCCCAAAGACACAAATACCTTTGCTTCAGCATGTTTAGATCGAACGGTCAAGATCTGGAGCTTGGGTTCCTCGACTGCGAACTTCACACTTGAAGCACACGAGACCAAGGGCGTCAACCATGTTGACTACTACCCCCAATCTGACAAGCCATACCTTCTTACAACCTCAGATGACAGGACAGTCAAGATCTGGGATTACACCACGAAGTCACTGATTGCGACCCTGGAAGGTCATACAAGCAACGTCTCGTTCGCATGTTATCACCCAGAATTACCCGTCATAATTTCAGGCTCAGAAGATGGAACGGTCAAGATATGGCATGCGAATACATACCGACTGGAACAATCTCTGAACTATGGCTTGGAGAGAGCATGGTGTGTCAGCTACCAGCGAGGGAAGCAAGGAGTGGCTGTTGGTTTTGATGAGGGTGCTGTGGTTGTGAAGATGGGACGAGAAGAGCCTGCAGTGTCAATGGACAGCTCTGGAAAGTTGATCTGGGCTAGACATAGCGAAGTCGTTTCCTCGATAATCAAGGGTGGTGGTAAGTTCATGCGCTCAATTAAAGTGCCTTGATGCTAACACGGTGGTAGATGCTTCACTGAAGGACAACGACCCAATCACCCTCCCCACAAAAGATCTTGGTACCTGCGAAGTCTACCCACAAACCCTCCTCCATTCTCCCAATGGCCGATTCGTCTCTGTCTGTGGTGACGGAGAATTCATCATCTACACTGCTCTCGCATGGAGAAATAAGGCTTTCGGTTCGGCTCTTGACTTTTGTTGGGGATCGAAAGAGAACAGCAACGACTACGCCATCCGAGAATCAGCTACCAGTGTCAAGGTCTTCAAGAATTTCGTTGAGAAGACTGGAGGACTTGATGTTGGATTCCAGGCTGAAGGATTGACCGGAGGTGTTTTGCTTGGTGTTAAGGGTCAAGGTGGGATTGGATTCTATGACTGGCAAACTGGTGGATTGGTTAGAAGAATTGAAGTCGACCCCAAGGAGGTTCGTAATGTTCCGATATACTCTACTGAACGTTTTCTAACAATATTAGGTCTACTGGTCCGAGAACGGCGAGCTTGTTTCAATTGCTTGCGAAGATACCTTCTACGTCTTGCGATTCTCTAGAGAGAACTATATCGCAGCCGTCCAATCGGGTCAAGTTGAGGATGATGGAGTTGAGGCAGCTTTCGAAGTTGTCACAGATATCAACGAGAGGTATGTTATCTTCCAACTTTGAAGTGATTAATACTTACCTTTCCCAGTGTTCGAACCGGAGAGTGGGTCGGAGACTGTTTCATCTACACCAACAGCACAAACCGCCTGAATTACCTCGTCGGTGACCAAACTTACACCATCTCCCACTTCGATCAACCAATGTACCTCCTCGGATACATCCAACGAGACTCACGCATCTACCTCGCCGACAAAGATGTAAATGTCACCTCATTCTCCCTCTCCCTTTCCGTTGTGGAATACCAAACCCTCGTTCTCCGCGATGATATGGAATCAGCAGCCGAACTCCTTCCCTCCATCCCTGCCGACCAGCTCAACAAGATCGCCCGTTTCCTCGAAGGCCAAGGGCATAAGGAACTCGCTCTCGAGGTCGCCACAGATCCCGAACACAAGTTCGAGCTTGCTCTCGCACTAGGTCAATTACCAATTGCCTTAGAGCTGGCCAAGGAAGCAGATGTGGAGCACAAGTGGAAGACAGTCGGTGACGCCGCTCTTGCTGGATGGGACGTTGCGCTCGCTGCCGAATGCTTTGTCAATGCCAAGGATCTCGGCTCGTTATTACTGCTGCACTCAAGTACAGGCGATGTTGAGGGTCTGAGAGCATTGGCTGCACAAGCTTCTGATGCAGGTGCACATAACGTTGCGTTCACGTGTCTCTGGCAATTGGCGGATGTTGAAGGCTGCATTGCCCTCCTTACCAAGACCGGCCGAACAGCAGAGGCGGTACTGTTCTCACAAACATACAAGCCAAGCACCACAGTCAAGACAGTCAAATTATGGAAGGAGAGCCTGGAGAAGGACAAGAAAGCCCGAGTAGCCAGGACAGTGGGTGTCCCCGGTGAAGACGAGGAGCTCTTCCCTGAATGGGAAGAGTATCTGCGGTTAGAGAGTGAAGGCGGTACGGCCCTCATTGATGTTAATGGCGATGGACCTGATCCTGACGCTGAGGATGTGCAGGACGGGACTTTGGTGTCTACGGAGGCATAATTGGAGTTGGAGGTTGAAAGTGTTCACATTTTGCTAGAGGTTAGGATTTCTTGGCAGAAAGGACGGCAAAAGAAAATGTAGCGTAAATAGCTATTGGAATCGAGATGATTCAAC
The DNA here is from genome assembly GCA_002803225.1 of Gamarada debralockiae. Taxonomy (NCBI): domain Eukaryota; kingdom Fungi; phylum Ascomycota; class Leotiomycetes; order Helotiales; family Hyphodiscaceae; genus Gamarada; species Gamarada debralockiae. Next base: position 66,366 of record NXFV01001621.1, read on the forward strand.
CTAGGGGTCGATTCCCAATTTTCCATCGCTGGTCAATATGTTCGTCCACGCTGGCAGTCTTCATGCTGCATCGGTCTAACGTAGAGACCAGCCTTCGCTTCTGCTACAATTTCCGAACTATCCGTTAAATATCATATCACAACACTTGGCACCCCGCGCTGTGCCGGGCCAACTGCTCTACTGTCAAAAGATAGGTTACGAGGTAGGCGTCAACCGTCATCCTCAGCCCTATCAATCGCGCCTATAATCCTCGCACCGTCTTCTATTCTTATTTCCCGTTCTACTCGGAGGTCAAGTCCCTTCAAAGGAATAGCTATGAGACTCGATAAAGACAAAAGACATATTTTCTAGCGACGAGGAGTGAGACATCTTCTTCATAGGAGGCATAATTTAATCTGGGATTATCCGAAGAAGACCATGGGTTTATAGAACACCTTCTCAGACTTCTCTACACCCTCTCCTCATTTATCGGCATTTACTGCCATCGAATCATCTCGGCGTCTTCTAGTTAGACGCCTTCACTTCTTCCAGCAATGGCAAGTGCTACCCCATCTCCGTCTGCCTACCTTGCAAGTGTAAAAGAAAGTCTTCGTCGTTGAGAATCTCCTTGGGATTCGTGGAGTTAAAGAGGAGATGCGATTCATCGACGAGGAGAAAGCAGCCTTTTTGGCTTCCTGTGAATGGTTGAGGCATGCTTCTTCATACTGGATATTAGTTTTGTTCTGTTTGAGGCTCGATAGGGAGGGATGGTTTGTAGATTCTTCCATATCTTTAAGTCTTGTCGTTAACAAGAAGCTATTCCGTCAGGTCCGGCTGGCGTATCGTAGACACAATGATCCCCAATTTGATGGTTCGTAAGAGAAGCCTTGACAGGCGTACTGCCAGAGCCTAACTCGATGTCAGCCTGATGCTGTGGTCGTTTAGCAGGGGATAAATACGAATATGCCATTCTGTCGCGGTATGGAGCTATGAGTCCGAGCAGACGAGAAGACCAGTTTCTTCCACGAGGTCTCGCAATCAACGCAGATTTGTCATTCGACGTTATCACAGCCCCAGAAATCTAGGCCATATGAGCTGTAAGGCTGTCTCGATACCTAGGTATCGGAAGTGGATTGATGCTCGTTTTGCCACTTGGCGGAGGCGCAGTGTGGCTGACAGGCTGCCAATCATCTGGTCTCGGCTCTGCCAATGACAGTTGACCAAAAATCTCCAGCTGAAAATTGGTGCATCCTTTCCATGTTTCTAACCAATATTGTATAAAGTTGCTCTGTTTTCTTTTCGAAGATATTCCACATCATTTTAATCGAGACTCATTCTATCATGAATCTACAACGAACGCGAAACTCTCTACTGGGAAATCAGAAAGACACTTCGAACAACGAGGAAAATGTTTCCTCTGCCAACAGACCAGCTGACGGAAATGAGATTTCTCCATCGTACGAGTCTACAACTCAAACTGCAACCGAAGAGCTAAATGCCGCCTTCGCGTCACTTCACCTCTCCGAATACCCCTCAGCTCTCCCAACAACCGATGAGTGTCTCGCCCATCTGAAGCTTCTTTCTGTTTTCAACACATTGAAAGAAGATGTAGGGTACACAGATGGACTATTTGGTTTGTGGGACGCGAGGTGCGAGAAAGTGGACGAGAAGGACAGAGAGAAGACTTTGGCGAGCATGCGTGAGAAGAGATGGGCCTTGTATGTGGCTAGGGCTGTCAATCGATTTCAGGACTGGTGGACAAAAGTGTTATGCTATAACAAGAGCAGACTGCAATGGAAGGAAATGCTTACGGACTCAGCTGGGTTTGCTCGATTTACAGAAGTTCAATATCGCGTAAACTGGAAAAAGGAAATGCTGCCCCCTCTTGGTGAGTATGCCACGTACGTCTTACTTTATCCCAACTAAATTTTGCAGATGTCTTGATGGTTTGGCATACCTTTATGTTAAACCCTCGCAGTTACCTTGAGGACTGCATCAGATTTGGCTTAGCCGAGTTCTGGGCAGCTGGCATGCCATGGCGTGCTGTCAGCGAAGCTATCGATAACACCAATTTTGTCTACGATGTACCTGAAGAGGGACGAGCCGCATTCACGGCCAAGACGGGCCACAAGTGGAATAATTCGCAAGACCTTATGTTCAAGACTCTTTCTTGTCCCACATGTCCTCGTGCTATCGTTGTTCCCTGGACTACTTGCGCAAGTGAGAACATGAGCCCAGAAGAGTAAGTGTTCTGTCTTTGATCCCCATTGCAAAATCTAACAATCTCTAGGATTACGAAGATGGCCGGAACTGGATATGGCGATCGCGACTTCTCATGGCCATGCCATGGAACCGGTAACGTGCTCAGCCATGATGTTCTCGCGGTCGACAGGTTCAAAAGAGACGTGGAAAGCCTCCGGTATAGAGATTTCCCAATGGGAGGAACGATTCTTACTCCGTCGACCGGAATGCCTGATGGCGCAACAGTAGACAATTGGGACAATCGATTTAATACTTTCCCAAATCGCCTTGTCAAGACGGCGGTCCTCGAAGAAGTCTCTGCGGTTCTTAGAAGCCCCAAGCCAACGATGGACCATGTGAAAAAGGCTATCGAAAAAACTATCAAAGACAAGGACCAGGTCAAGAAGGCAAATACAAAGACGGTGAACGGCAACACTGTTACCGGGAATGGCGTCCTGGCTAAACAAGAACGCATGGCAGTCCGAAAGATGATGTCTTGCTACTGGGATAACTCCTCTATTTTCGCCCTTGAACTCGGCAGTGCAGTCGTTCGCCAGTCCGTCTTCGTTGACAAAATGTGCAACATCGATTGGTTGCACAGTCCGAATGCTCGAGAAACAATGGAACGCTTAATCGAAAAGTATAAACGATTCATGAGTATCATTTCCGAAAACCCAAAACGTACTGCTATCCCAACCTTAGATGTGGATCTCGCATGGCATACCCATCAACTCTCCCCCAAGTCGTACTACGAGTATTCAGTCCGCAAATGCCGCAAGTTTGTCAACCACGATGATAAGCTTGAGGAGGGTACATTGGCAACGGGGTTTGAATGGACAAGTAAGATGTATCAGAAGATGTTTCACGAAGTATACTCGGAGTGCACCTGCTGGTATTGTGAAAGTAAGCTGGCCCTCACCGCACTCTCAAATCCCACTAACCATTCTCTCAGCCATTCGCTCCCGTCACATCTCCTCCACAGCGAAAGCTCTCCATCTCTCCACCCAAGAAAAAGTCCTCAACGAGTTCCACTCTTCCGGGCGCGCGCAGCTCTGCCCCCCAAACAACTCTGCCCACATCAGCTCACACAACGCTGTGAAGAGCACTCAAGCCTTCTCCGTGCTCGCCTCCGTGCACGCCGCGCGCCGCCGTCGAAAACAAGAACAGCTCGACGAAGCCTACAAAAAGGCGGTGAAGCGGGCTGGAGCGAAAGGAAGGCAAATTCCAGCAAAGAGCGAGTATTACTACGCCGATACGTGGGGTTATCCGTATTTGATGTATGGGCCTTGGCAAGCGTATCCGTGTAATGGATATCTGTATGTTGCCGGTGATCCGTGTATCATTCCTGGAGAGGGAATGCCTGGGAATTGTGCAGCGGGTGCTTGTGCAGGTGATGTTGGCGCTGGGGCGTGTGGTGGTCCTGGGGGGAATGCTTGTGGTAGTGCCTGTGGGAGTGCTTGTGGTGACGGAGGTGAGTTTCTTTCTTACTTTTATTTGCTCCTTAATCTCCAAATTCAAAACCTTTCACTAATTGAGTTGGTTTTAGGTGGATGTGGTGGAGGCTGTGGTGGTTGCGGAGGTTAGGGTAAAGAAAGTTTCTTCGCTGAGGGACCAGAATTATTCACGAGGGTTGAAAATCTACTATGATGGACGTCTTAAGCTTCCTTACCTTCTTAATATCTCCTCCAACTAAATAGAGGCATTAGCTCATCCTGTATTTCAGTTTTAACACTTAAAGAATTGATCCCTTTACCTAAGATTGTAGCTTCGTAACACAGGTCGAACAAAAAGTTATACTTCGGTTGGTTTATATGGTGCTTTTAAAACATACTCCATTTGTATGATTTTTTTACCAGTTCCAGGTCAGTTATGGAAAACTACCTGTTTCTAGGTCTTTGCCTTGATTCGGCATGATTAAGCGGCTTCTTGGTGGACGCGATCACTTCCTTCCGTCCTTGTGCTTACGTCCTCCCAGAGTAGCGACAACCACGCTTTAGGGACTAAAAAAGGTTAGCTAGGAACTTCATCCATTGGATCAAGACCCTCTTGCCAAATTAAAATGGAGAATGCAAGACAGGCCACTAACTCTCGGTAGACCTGGTAAGCAGCTCCAGACTCGTCAAACGTGCCGTTAGGTCCCAAATCCACCAATTCGAAAGATACGGTACCATTTGATCAAACGGCTATGTATTGCCGCGCCGCAACTTAAGCAATCTATGCCAAGGAGAATATGACGTCGGAAACTACTGTAACAATGTTTAACACCCGGAAAAATTTTTCTCGCGAGGGACGAATGATGATGAAGTGTCGCTTGAAAAGGCCCGCAGAGAAGGAAGCAATTAACATTGACATCTTCCAACTTGCGTGTACGTGCGCACTGCAATAGAGCATTGCAAGGTTGAGCGAAATGCCGATAATTGGCACGGCCAAACTAATGGACTGCTATTTAATCTTCAGTTTAGTTTATCTAGTTCGGAACTATTAGGAGAAAAGGCATATCAAGGTGTACATATTATAATACTGAGTAGGCTCCGTTATATTCGTATAATAGCAGATATTAACCCCTTCTGTATAGTCGTTATTAGACGAAGTATTGCAGAATGACCAGTTTACGATACTATATTCGACGAATATGAGAAAGAATAGTAGGAATCGGGCAAGAACTTGAAGAGCGACGATGAACACTGGATTGAACCTTGCGCCAATCTAGGGCCCATTATAAGACGAGCACTAGAGAATGAGCAATAATAGCGACTTCTAAGAAGGTTTTCTGTGAACTGCCTGCACCGCTTGCTTTTTGCAGTCTCTGCAGGAGTATTGATTTGTAGATCTTGAATGCTTGTAGTTGGCAAGTTGCTGCAGGGTTCTGAATCCTTCGCGTTATAAATTTAGCCTAAAAATCAGCCATTAGTCAGGCTTCATTCAGCGTGAATTAGTCCAATAGGAGACGTGGGCACAATCGGATTTTGTGCAGTCTGTTATCACTGAATACTTCCAATTGAAATGGTGTCTAGCAAGTTCCCAAGACCATAAAGTTACACAAACCACAGCCCATTGGAGCCTAGTACTGCCATGTGCCATCTGTTCTGGAACTGATCTCTCCTCTCTAGAGTAAGAGGTCATTCCTTTGCCTCACAGAAATCACTGTGCCAAGTTGATACATTCCAATATCCAATACCTAATACATCTCGCCTGGCATCTTTAAGATGGGTTCAAATACAACCATCTACGACAGTATTGTCGGGAGATTCGACTCCTTGTGTTAGAGCCTTCAATCGATTTCGACTCCGACATTCGTGCGACCCTTTGCACAGTCTCTCTCTCCCACAAAATTTTGTACAAGGCTCTCTCGTATGCATGGGGAGATTCAGAACAACGTCGAGCCATCACACTTTCTTAGTTCCCATTTCGAGGTCATCGATAATCTCTACTTAGCCTTACTCCACCTTCGATTACCCAGCGTCTTTCGAATTCTCTGGATCGACGCCCTATGCATCAATCAAAAAGATGTAGAAGAAAGAAATTCACAGGTCCTATTAATGGAATCCATCTATAAGAATTGTACCCGAGGCTTGATATGGCTTGAAGTCACAGACCGAGACACCGACGCCTCGATCGATGTGATTGATAACTGGGCTGTCATGGACCATCTATTCGAAAGCTACAACTTCAACCTAAAATATGGCAAAGTTGCAAAAACGCTCACAGAACGAGCTTGGTAGTCACGCATATGGACTGTGCAAAAGACCATCTTGCCAGACACATTAGAGAGTAATCTGTGGCAAGCATCACTCGTTGTGAAACACGTTTGCCGACGCAGCCAGCAATCTGCACTTCCATTTGACGAACAAGTGCTGTGTGAGATTCAATGATAGTGCGAATGAGTGCTCGTGTCCTACGGCGCAATTCATACAGGCCGTGCAAGCTGTTCGTGATCTCTGAAGTAGGCCGGATCAGAAGCATGATATCTTCTGGTGCGTGAACACCTTTTGGGATCGCCAGGCTACGGATGAGAGGGATAAAGTGTTTGGGCTTCTGAGTTTAGCATCCCCGGAGTCCAAGGGCAGGGTTAATTATCGAGCAAGTGTCGAGACAGTGTATACTAGCTTGACGATCAAGCAGATACAGGAGACCTGGTCATTAGGAGTTTTGAGCTTGATCTTTGAGCATGGATCTCTTGATGGAACTCCGTCTTACGGTTTCAGACTGGAGAGTTCCCGTGAAAGAGTCGACCTGGCAGCAAGGTCTTCTTGCACGCCATCGACTCTACAATGCCAGTAAAGGCCTGTCTCCAAATCCGGATAATCATTGCAGACATCGCTCTCTCGTCTGTTGAAGGCCTCGAGGCCTCGGCGACACTAAGCTTCGCGTTAGCAACGGACGCCAATACGTCCAAACAGGCGACTTACGATAGGCTCAGCTAATACGATGGGAAGAGCAACAATGAGCGCGAGAGCTTGGAGTAGAGAAGTCTTCATTTTCGTGACACTATTATCGGAATGTTTATGTTGGTGTGATTGAGGATTTTTTATAGTAGACAAACTGATGCCCGAGTTGATCGAGAACAGTTGACCTTTTTTTGGGGACGTACCTATCGGATAGGAGAAAAGTCTGTAGAATAGAATCTAAGGTGCGAGGAGTGTAAATATAGGGGGAAATGAGGTGTGGAGCCAAAAAGAGGTGCCTTAGGCAGCCTTTCATCTGATAGTACCAGCAGTAATTATGCCTTCTTCTGTCAGACTTATTCTCCATCGTAGCATGAGTAAGCTCAAGCAGCTAGCTTTAGTGTAAAAATACAAAGTAGATCTTACGATACAAGACGTCTGATTGACCGGGGCCTCTTTCATCCCATACAATATCGTATTAGGAAGGTTCCTGTCAATGTCTAGGTATTCTGATCTTTATCTGCACTGTCGTATTAGGAAGGTTCCTGTGAATGTAGGTGGCATTATTCTGTGTGGCGCCATGCATGCGCAAGAGACTGAAGTGTTAGAATAGGAAATAAGCCGTTCTTTACGCGTAGAGTTCTGCGGTACTTCGGAATGGGCGAGAGGAGGACATTGGAATAACCAACCGCATTTAATAACCAACTGCATTCAATAACCAACTACATTTAATAACCAACTACATTTAATAACCAACTGCATTTAATAACCAACTGCATTTAATAACCAACTGCATTTAATAACTAACTGCATTTAATAACTAACTACATTTACAAAGGCCGATGGTTTTAAAGAATTAAATTACACGATTTGGCAGCCTAAAGGCCCTATAACCCCGCAAGCGTGGTCGTCCTCTGTTTTCTTGCCTAAGCGATACCCAGCGCTGGCAATGTCTCACCGATGAGGGGATAAGATCTTGCTGCAGCTCCTCTGCTTTTACATACATACTTCCGCCTCGAAGGAAGACATTGCATGATAGCCAAGCTCAACGAAACCATATTTACCCTAGAATATAGCATCATGGAGACAAGCCCTAAGCTCATCGGGACCTGTGTCCTCTCACAGCAGGTTTCCGCGAATGCCATTGCCAATGCAGTGCCGACAGTTTTCCAAGTTACAGAGAACTACATCATCATCGCCATGTCAAATGGCGAGATCCAAATATTCGACATCCATGGCACGCGCAAGAAGGCTTTATCTAGTTCTCAGGGCGCGGTCTGGGCTCTAGCAGTACAGGGAAATGTGCTTGCAAGCGGAGGCACCGACAACTAGATTGAGGTCTGGGACCTTGCCACAGGGTTAGTAGCTGCCAATTCTGGAGCAGGGAAGAACGTATATAATGCATCAGCTCTCCCTCACAGCCTATACAGAATGGACGTCTAACTCTTTCCCCTGGAATTATAGCGATCACCAGCAAACGCTACAGGGACACACGTCCACTATTCGCTCTCTTGCGATCCTTAGCGATAAGAAGAGGATCATTTCAGCATCGCGCGATACTACGATTCGTGTCTGGGACGTTGCAAAGGGCAACTGCACCGGCATGTTAACCGCACACACCGGGACGGTGCGGACTATCGCCGTGTCTAGCGCCGAGGATCTGCTTTTGTCCGGAAGTCATGACGGAACGGCGTCTGTCTGGCGTATCACGGATGATGGACTTGTGTGCCTTCAGACACTGCGAGGCCATGAGGGGGTTATCTTCTGTGTTACGTTCGTAGGGGATAAAGATTCACAAGTTGTAACCGCTGGCATAGACGCCTCCATTAGGGTATGGGACCTCGAGGATGGGTAAGTTTCTCTAATTATTTCTCTTCCCCTTAAGTAGCTTCTCTTCTATGGCCATGTAACGCTAAACTTGATGTAGGAAGTGTCTAGCGATTCTTCAAGGCCATTCAACCGTGGTGAATCAAATGATTGTTGCCGGCTCGAAACTTATCACCTCGGACGCCTCGGGGTGTATCTGTATCTGGTCAATAGACAACTCGCTGGGGCTGTCTCACCGACTCGAGACGCACCGTTTGAGTGTTATAAGTCTGGACTCGGATAGAAAGAGGATTGTTAGCGGGGGGGGAGATGGGTCGGTGAGGTTGCGGGACATAGAAAGCGGACAGCTATTAGGGCAATTAGGCGAAGCTACAACTGTGTGGAAGGTGGGCTTTCTAAAAGGTGGGAGAATAGCTTTAGTAGTCTACCGCGAGGGAACAGTGATGATGGAGATCTGGCATGTCGAGTAAGGATAGAGATCAATCGTAACGGCTATGACGGAACTAGCGAATCCTCAAAGACTAGGTTATCCTTAGGTTTTCCAGAGAATTTGGGCGGGTCTAGTATCTTAGCTGATCTCTTTGACTAGCCAGCGTCGCTCGGTATATCCTGGCGCTGTTGTCGTAGGAGCAGGCCTTCAATAGTTGCTTCCTGGCGCTGGATCTCGGTCTTGCTCTTCTTGTACTAGTGTAATAGGAGTACAAGGACCCTATAGACGCGGACTACAGATTACGGTCTTACAGAAGTCCTGAAGTGGCGGTTCACTTGAGTGGAAGCACTCTGCAAGCGGCGAATGGAGAAATGACTGAAACTTTCTACAGTTCTGATGGCTCACTCCTGGATTATGGGGAGATCAAGCCTAGTGGTGAAGAAATGGAAGCTACTATTCCCAGCAGAGGTGACGATGAAAATGCACAAAAAGAAAATAGGGCTTCGGTGGAAACTTTGCAAGTTGATGAGTCTGCTCACTCGTCTCAAGAGATGTGGAATATCTGCCAAACGTGGAGATGGAAGATTAGTGGGATACTTTCATAGAAGACTTCTTCAGTTTTATGACATTTATCAACTAGAGAGGTCATGCGTATCTTCTCAAAGCTTACTAGGAACCCACTTAGGCTTTCTCTTCTCTACAAAACTCCTCACACCCTCCTTCATATTCTCTCCCTTATCCATCCTTGAATACCAATTCTCAGCAATCAATCTGGTACCTTCCTCAGCACCCACACCCTCCCAACCCATCTTGATACCCTCCCTCGACACAATAACACTATCCGGACTATTCGCAACAATCAACTCCGCCATTTTAATCGCCTCCTCGACACCCTTCCCCCTCCCCACAACCTTATTAACCAATCCCCACTCCTTCGCCTCCTCAGCACTCACTGTTCGCCCCGTAAGAGCCATCTCCATAGCCCTTTGCTTCCCAACCGTCCTCACCAATCTCGTCAACGCCCCCGCCAGCGCAACAACACCAATCTTAACCTCCGGCAATCCAAACGTAGCATGTTCCTCCGCAATCACCATATCCGCATTAACGATCATTTCACACCCGCCTCCAAAACATATCCCATTAACCGCACAAATAATCGGTTTCTTGCCTCCCCTCCTACTCAGCGCCCCAAATCCGGATGGCGGCATAGATCTTTGCTCTTGTTCCCTAGACAGTTTCTTTCCACTTTGTTTCGCTGCATCGGGTCGGTTCGCATTGTCCCATTCCTTCAGATCTGCGCCAGCGCAGAAGGCGCGGCCTTTGCCGGTCAGGATTCCACAGCGGAGAGTGGGCTCGTTGTCCATCCATTTGTACAACGCGTCGAGCTCGTAGTGCCCTTGTGTGTTTATGCAGTTGAGTGAGGGGACGCGGTTTAGTGTTACGAGGAGGATTGAGGGTGTTGGGAAGGAGATTATGCTGTCTTGAACGGAGGGTGGAGGTGTGCTGAATTGTGGTTGCGACATCGCGGCTGCGCGGCGGGAGGGGGTTTGGAAGACGAGGACTGGACAGGGTGTGCGAGAGAGGATGTAATTCTTGAATCGTGGCTCGGAGAGATTTGCAGACATGCAGGTCGAGAAAGTTGGAGGTTTGAAGATGGGTTGTGGTGTTTGGAGCTCTGAGAAAGTTCGAGATCTTATCGGATGTCGAAACTGCGGGGGAGCCGAGGTCTCGGTTGTTCCCTAATTAGTCAAATCCGGGGAAAGGGGCTCAGGGGACGAAAGCATGATGGCTTCTTCCCTTCGTACGGATCAAAAAGTTAAGTTTCTGATATCATAGAATATTTATCTCCTCTGATCGATAATCAGCGTTTCATCTTCTAGTCTCGAGCATTGCGCTAACGTTATTGGTGGGCACACCACTTTGACGGTGAAACTTATAAGTTCTTCTGCCTGGACATTTTGAGTCGCAGAATTGAACAAGGGTTTCCATCTCACAAACTCATATTTTGGTAATCACTCAACTGAATGAAGCGGTTGCTCCCCTCCCTTCCCATGATCCCCTCTCCTCATTTGGCAGGCTTTCGGAGAAAAGCAAGCCACAGTCTGGTTCCTCTGAGGCTCCTTTGTTTTGCTACTGAAATGTTTGTGCATCATTCCCCCATTCTTCCTCTTCCACCTCGATTCGTCCGGAGACATATAGATCAACGTAACGCCGTCCTTCTCCATATGTCTCTGAATCATTTCCTTCTTTCTCGGGTTTCGGCCTTCGATGGCTTCAGCATCCTCCTCCATATCGAACATGTTCCGTTGAATTCCAAAGTGCTTACAAATATTACAGAACTCAGCAATAACATAATCGTAGAGAATCCACATTCTCATCCCCCGGTCATTCCCAAACTCACAGACTTCTTCAGTCTTAAACCAGAGGCTGTCATTATCCCGTGCATACGCTAACTTCAGCGTATTGGCAGGTGGCCCGGTGACAAACATTCGTCTCCGCCTTGCTTCCACTCGAGTATAGGCATCCAATCGCCCTCTAAAGTTACTTTGATATACTTGTCTAGGAGGCGGAATGGGTACGATTTATAGGGTCGTAAAAGGGTTATATTCGATGTGATGTCGTTTTCGTTGATATCATGGCGTCTACTGGCACGAACATCCGCGAACCATGGTGTAAATTTCTCTGCTAGTAGGGGTTTCTTGATCAACCGGGCTTCGTGGACTGGGGAAAGCTTGATAGATGCAAAGAATAGACGCTGCTGCGGAGTGGGAGAGTCAATAATTATACTCCAAGATCGACGATACGATTGGCGTTGACGAGGAGGTCTTGCATAGATAGGTTCTCGAGAATGCCTTCGAGAAGTTTGGGAGTCGAAAAGAGAGCGCTAACTACTATATCTACCATCTCTCTTGAGGGAGAGGTTGTGCATGATAGAAATGAAGTAGTTCTAGATCAAGGGAGCATTTGGGGTTTGTCGGGCTCCTTGCTTTAATCGATGCACGTTGTGACGGTTTGGGCAGGGTCAACTGGGCAGGGCCATATGAAACGACGCTAGGGCTGGCCGAAGGGTACAAAGGGTCATCGGATCCTCACATTCTCTCCTTTCTTCCCTAGCTTAGTATTTTCCAATATACCGTGATCTTTGAACTCCGCGCTTCAGACCTTTGCATCGATCCCGCCGTCACACACGTGACTCGCTTGATCCCTTACTTCCCCTCGGGCAGTCACTTTGGGAATGAAAGCAGTCCGAAGAGCATTTTGAAGAGTAAATTTCCTACATGTAATTCGGTCTCAATATACGCTAGCGACTAAATCGAAATATCAAATGGTACTATGTAGCTCCATGGTACACAGCACGGCAAAGATATTAGCTACATCTTGGAAACACTTGCCATGTTGACTTCTCGACCAAGTCTTCAATTACGGCGCATTCAGATTTAGAGGCGACTGACATGAGAATGCATTGATCTGCGGGTTTTTGAACGCATCAATCAACGATTCACAGGCAGCGTAGGCTCCCAGACCCGAGACAGCCAACGCACCTCCGGCGTAGATGAAATGCCAAACGTTGAGATACCAGCGCTTCGCAAAGAAGCCTCGGATCCATCTTTTAACACCACGGTCATGATAGGTTACTTGTCCCGTCGCAGGATCGAAGCCCTCGCCTGGCTGCATGGCATTTCGCTGAATCAAGTATCCAAAGGCGAGTATTGGCGGGAACGAGTATGTGAACTGCACAAAGCAGATAGCGGCGGTCATGTTCGTGAGACCGAAGAAGTCGGGAATGGAAGCGGCGAGGATGAAGGCTATGATCCAGTAGAAGGGCACGATGCAAGCCCACAGGATCCTACCCTTCTTCGTGAGGAGAGATGGCGCGTTGAAGAATTCCATGAAGACATTGTTGTAGAGAACCTTGATGCCGATGTTGCCGTAGAGTGTAGCTGCAATCAGACCGCTGGTCACTGCGAGCATATTTCCGACAACTTGCCATCCATATGGAGAGACGCCTTGGTACGCAAGCTGTGGAGAAATGTCAGCGATGGGTACTTCTAAGTGGCAGAATCCGATCATGAATGGAACATGATGTTAGTGAGGAACTCACCTGGTACGAGTATTGCCCCTGCCAGTAGTACACGTAGCAGCCATAAACCATGTAGCAAGTATAGATGAAGAACTGAGCTCCCCACATGGCCTTTAGGAAGTCTCGCGGTCGTTTCATTTCGGCCATGAACTCCACAAACAGTTGGGCACCAGCGTACGCGTAAACTCCCTGCATCAGACCATTGATCCCACCAATGATGCTGTTCGGATTCGGAAGCCCATTGTAGTGTATGACGGGTGGGTAGACGCCATCGACTGGTGTGATGGAAGTCGGGTCAGCCGCAGATCCAGCAGACCCAAGGACCGAGATCGCATAGTTTGGAGGACTGTGGGCCATGACTCCCATGGTGATGAACATTATCAAAAGATTGATGAACACAGCAGCATTTGCCAATATGCCAAACTTCTGAAGTGTTCGAATTTGGCCAAGGAAGAAACCAGCCAAGGCCCACAGCAGACAGCACACAGCGTAGCAAAGCTTGAATTTTGAGACTTGTGACAGTGCTTGGCCATTGCTGATGACGATATTGCCTACACTGAGTAGCAATTGCAGACTCTGTAGAAAGTTGACAACATATCGAGGGACTCTACCGTAGATACGAAAAGCAAGATCTGCATAATTCTTGCACGGATATTCGTAGGAATCGAGGCCCAGAAGCAGGTCCAGAGGAGCCAGCCAGAACTAGTTGACGTTAGGAGGACTTCTTCTATTCAATAAACTCTCACTTACTATCCTGCCATGGCTCCGAAGACAGTGAAGAGCGCAATTCCGGGACCCCATCCCAAGGTTCCCATTGAAAATCTGCCAAGATGAGCAAGTTTACTGAGATCCGTCTGATGATGACCTACCCAATTCCAAATGGGCCAAGAATATCGGTAGTGATGAGGTAGAAGCATGCCGCTCCCGAAGCTGTTCTCATCGCGCGAGACGCGTTTGTCCATCCTGCATCGGTAATGGCGATTCTATGAGATCGTTGTGGTGCTTCCTCCGGCCCTTCTTTTTTCTCGTCCCCAACTGTTGGAGAATCCGAGCCTCGAGGGCTCGCGGAGATAGGTTTCACGCCTTTGTCCGATTTCGTAGGAAATATAACTTGCAAGATCCCCGTGGATGGTTGTTCCGTTTTGGCAGCTTCGAGCTCTTCGGCTCGGGTCCGTTCTGCGTAGTATCGGTACTCCTCAAACGTGACGGATGGATCATGGAGTAGTCGACTGACAGGAGAGTTTGGGCCGTCCTCGTCGCGTATGACGGTTTCACTCATTCGAGGGTCACCGCCATCCGCTGCAATTGCCGGGATCATTCCACTGGCCATCGTGGGAATACTTTAGTACTGTATGCGGGGAGAGAAGTAGCTGCAAGGGATTTAAGAGCTTTCCCCAGATTTGCGACGAAATAGAAACTATTCCAAACAGAAAAAAATATCAAGAACAAGGAGAAAGGTGGATAGGAGAGGGAGCACAAGTATTAAAGAAAGGAAAATACAACATTACCGAGGCAGCGGATCAGTTACGCTCCACTCGCAAAAGTTGCAAAATAGGTAGGAGCCGCAACCCGGCGGCTTAAACAGATAAAGAAGGTCATGACATATAAGCTTTTGGATTGGTTGAACCTTTGGCCAGGGAATGCAAGGTGCCGCGGTTAATTTTGCCTTTGCGAATGACATGACGGCATTCTATCAAGGTAGCGCCTCCAAAATGCAGATCGGGCCTATTAGGTAGCTGATCGGCATTCGGAGTTGATCTTGTGCAACCAAAGTTTCCGCTACCCCACCAACGGACCCCGTGCGCCAGTACCGCGAGCAGGGGTTTTTGGGGCTTTGAGACCTTTGTTCTGTCGTCTCAGCCATAGCCATGATATCAGCGAATTTCTCCTACTTCGCATTTTTTGTACGGGGCGGAATGCAAGGAAGACTCGTCGAATTTTATCAAATGTCACCAATTCTCCAATCCGGGTAGTGCCTCCTGCTGCTCTGTCGTATTTGTCACGTTGAGTAATGCCCGAGTTATCTTCCAAATGAAGTCATATATCCGGCCAATTTGACCCATTTTGGCCCACCTCCACTTCATTGCAATACCGCACCTTCCTCTTACAGCAAATCTCCCAACCGCAATGACCATTTTTTACGAAGTATAAATACTGTGCCTTCCTTATCCATAATTCGATACTAGCTCTATGAGGGATTTACAAAGAAGAGGGCGTGTGAGGTCGTCAGCAAGTGGATTCAAACACTTCCGACGGTATCCGAAAGCTTCACTAAAGAAGATGCCCAACTGCTAGAGACCTACTTGCACGTCGAAATTGCCCAAAGAGACACTTTAAGTTCGAGGGAGGCAAGAACTGATAGTCACGTGACATTTTGACCATCCCGTCCGAGCCAGAGCAAGTATCAGAACCTCGTCTGGACGATCCAGTACTTGGACGACTCTTTGTAGTTGAGTGGTTTGAACGAAATTGCGCTACATAGCGGGCTCTTCAAGCGAATTCAACTTAAAATATCCACTTGCTAGACCCCCAGGGGTGAAAACCCCAGCGGGATCAACACTCTTCTGGATCTTCCTCAATCTCATGACATTTTCAGTCCCATACCCGCCCCAAACTTGTTTTGCTTGAACCGTTTCATCCGCATAGTTCATATACCGGAAGGGGTGCCAAACATTTAATTCTCTAGCATTCTTTTCCGTCCTGTCAAAGCATCGGATTGCAGTTTCTTCCACGATCTGGTCATCACCAGGCAACTCATACGACCATAAATAGCTCATGAGGACCAGTGGTTCGGCATGCTGATTTAAGGATTAATCCAAGACAGTTCCCGCCCCTCTCATATGGTCGTGTGCTTGGAGGAAGAAGTTGTGTGGTCAGTTTCGCTTGGAACCCTGAAACATCTTTGAGTTTGACTGCTTCCTCCTCAAAAGTGGCATACAACACAGTGTCGAATTCTCGGGAAGGTCGGTATGTAAACGTGATGCAGATGTTGCGTGTCTTGGCCGTCATTCCGCTACCAACTATCGCCGTGGCGGTCCCAATTGGGACAATCTGCGGCCTCGGCGTTCCAGGAATACTTTCAATGTTCGCGAATGAAGAGATTGACTTGGGCTCCGTAATAGCCTCGTCGTACGTGGTATGTGTGTCGGCGCCGGCGAAAGTGAAAGTGTTGTCCTTTGCGTTGTAGGAATAGAAGTTGACCTCTAGCAGGTCTTTGTCATTGTTTGTCCAAACCTCCTGCATGTGGTCGAGAATCTCTGGAACTCTGTCTTGTGTATACAGGTTTATGCTAAACCAGATCCCTCTTGGGTTTGGTAACTCGAAAGCTTCCATTGCAAAAGAAGTCACAGTGCCGAAATTCGAAGATCCAGCGCCGCGGAGAGCCCATAAGAGGCCTTGATGACTGGCCTTGCCGACAGTGATGATTTGACCGCTGGGAAGCACAAGGTCATAGGAGATAATGCTGTCGCAGCTCCATCCCCAACGTTGGGAAAGGAACGAGATACCTCCTGTATTGCGGTTAGTTCTCAATTTCTGGCGGAGAGATGGGTGGTTACTCACCACCAAGCAAGAATCCACTAACACCAACTATCGGGACCCTTCCTCCCAGCACCGTCAATCCATGAGGATCCAACTTCGAATACACATCAAACCACCTCCCGCCCGCTCCGAGCTTGACACTCTTTCTGCCTTTGCAATCTCGATATCGTTCAAGCGAACTAGATCGATTGTTACTCCTCCATCCGTGTTGCTGGATCCAGCACCTCGAGCGAATCCACCGCTTTTGATCGCGAAGTGACAGTTCTCTTCAACGAGAATCTTGAGAATTATTGAGACGTCCTCGGTGTTCGAGGGCTCGATGCGGAGAGCGGAAATGAGTTCGTTTTGCTTCGTATCCCAGAAGGATGACGAGTTGGTGTTGCCCGTGAAGACCTGTGTCGGGAACTGCGAGCGCAGCCGGATGCACTGCAAGATTTTCAGCACTTGAATCTTCATTCGCTTTAAAGAATCAGTAGCCCCGAGGAAAGTGCACTCACTGCTCTCTCGACACGTTCTGGGCTACTACCGCTTGTAAGGTGAGCTTTTGCATTCATGCCGTGATACTTCCGATATATAAAGGCCTACAGCGTTACGTGTCAACTTGATACATATATTTCCAGTAGAATAATAGGTCACTTGGCCATGTGAGAACTGTCTTGACCTCAACTTGGCATCATGCGAAGTCGCGATTGCTTACGATCTCACGTTGGCGGGAACTTGGCAAGACCGGCATCGACAAATATTTACCTAGTATGGCTGAAATTATTCGATAGTATCGTACTCCGGCTATTGAAACGGGGAAACTGCATAATACGACAAATCAAAGTTTTCAGTAAGTAATCACCTCCGAGTGTCAACAAATACTGATTTGATAACCTCGACACTTTGCTAATCACCTATCGAAAAAATAATGTGAGATATTGACCTCCGTGTTTCACACTCCCAAATCATTATCGTGCCTTCATCATCCAAGGAGAGAGAAAGGTTCCATCCATTGAACGTTTGGACAAGGTATTAGTGCATTCAATGAGTTGTTCAAGCAGACTCACCGATTCACTCCTACAAGACTCGGCAGCATAGCAAATGTACAAGCCTTCGAAGAAAAAGTTCGACATATCTTCAATCCACTGGGCTCTCACTATGGCAAGACCGGATAAACCCTGAGCACCATCATTAAGTGTCGATAATGTCCAGGTCTTGAAGCACAAACCCTATTAACCCCGAACAGAGCCGGTCGTGGGTGTGTGGGTTCGCACATCGTCAACCAAAATCTGGAACACTTCGCTCCAAGAGAAACCTCAACGCTTTCTTCTTTCCGTAGTTCGGACATTTGATGTTACCCATCTATGAGAATTCATGATCAAGTCCATTTTTGGCTTGGAGTTGTAGGTGTCTTCGGTTGAAGCTATCAACAAGTCGGCGAGAAGCTGAGGCCGACATGGCATCGGAGACACTGGAACCACCTACGGTTCGCTCCACCTCAACCCCGGACTTTCGTCGGCAATAAACAAATATCACTGGGAAAAGGTATATGCTCCGACTTCTTAATCATCACTGCACATTATTTCCTTGGCCGGCTTCATTTGTGGTGATGAGGAACTGGGAATTTTTCAGAAGCATATGTAGGGCACGATATCTCTGTTGAGCACCGGAACTCCTCATCATCCACTTCGCATCTTCAAACACTTCGTAACCACAAAAACTATCAAAATCATATATCGCAGCTCATAGAAACTTGAAGACTTTCAGACATCAAATAGCTCCCGCAAAAGTCTGGTTCATCAGCGTTGCGAACACCGGTTTCGGCCTCGAGCTCTCCCTCAAATCCCTCTTCGAGGGTGACCAAGTCATTACAGCCGTTCGTAATTCTACGAAGGTTCCAGGCTCTCTCAAAACTCTTAATGTCTCCATCCTTCCTTTCGACCTCAGCTGGAACTCAGCCAGAACCAGACAAAATCGTAGCTGCAATCAAAGCCGTCTATGTGGTGTTCGGCCGCATCGATTTTGTAAGCAACAACGCCGCCTATGCCTACATGGGAGCGATTGAAGAATCCACAGACGAAGAAACCGAAGTCCAATTTTTGACATCAACGTCTTCGGCGTGCTGCGTGTAGTACGTGCCGTCCTCCCTTACTTGCGAGAACAAAGTCCGGCACGATCGTCAACATGTATTCCATCGGAGGAATCCACAGCTATCCGTCCAATGGCTCTGCTGCTCCACCAAATTTGCCATCAAAGACAATACATAGGCTTTCGAGGCAGAAGTAGCGCCATTCGGAATTCGGGCCATGATTGTCGAGCCAGGATACTTCGAGCAATTCGCTGAATCCATAGCCCTCATGTCATCACTGAATTTGAACCAAATGGCAGTTTCCAGTGAAACGCAATGTGGTCTTGCATATCTTGAACAAACTTGTCGAGGGTGGTCAGCTGTTGAAGCTGCTAAGTCAACGACGTAGCCTTGCTTTCAAAATGTTGGCCACCAGCCTTATTATGAGTCAGCACTAAGAAGAGCGGTTTCGAACCGAGTGGGGTAATTGTCCCGACCAGGAACAGTTATGATTACAAAAAAAAGGGCTTCAATGATATGAGAATGCAATTGGCATACCAACTCAAGTATCACAGGCAGACGTGACATGCAATAATAGATGCAGACTAAACACACTCTCATGCAGCTCGTTAGCTAATCCGCCAAATGAGTTTTTTTTAAACTGAATGAAGTTAAAATCTCCGGCCATCAATAAAGTAGGCTTATTATAGAAGGTTCATGCAGGTAGCTCCTTAACCCTGAGCATGTTTGAAGCCTTGCTGCTGTTCAGTTCCTGCGCCTTCATGCAAGAGACGTGGACCAATAATTATTTAAACAAACGGGCAGCGAGATGAGCCCGTTCTTTTCGCATCGTGAAATTGCCCAGAACCTTTGGGCTTCTAGTGAAAAGTGGAAAAGGCTGTGTCTCTAAACTTTCCCTGCGATTTCAATTATCAATATTGTTATAATTTTCTAACTGGCTTTTCGCTATGAAGTAATGGAAACAGAATTCTACATCTACTGCTGATATATCTCAGCCTTCTTGGAAATGTCAATGGTTGAACGGGTTGGGGTGTCTCACGCTCTAGCGAATCTCTGGGTTTGATATTCCCACTGAATTGACGCCATTCAATGTAGGCAACATCATTGGCCGATAAACATGTATTGCCAAAAACACCCCGCGTTCGCCCATTTTTTCACGAGGTTGCCGTGGCTGGCATAGCCTCAATCTGCGACATGACCAACCAATAGGCAGCATGCTGATAACAAGCTTCTCGATTGCCCTAAAGCCTAAATCAAGGGTATTTCCATCCTGTCCTTTGTAAATGTCGCACCGCAGCCTTGCCAAACTTAACCTTCGAAATGTCAGTATGTAGATGAGGAGCAAGGTGTAAGAAGCTCAGGACTCTTCCGTCTGCTTTCTTGTTACCATCTCCATTGTGTGAGGGCTTTGAGAATGGAGCCTGTGTAAGAAAATACCGCTACTAAACTCGCTACGAAGTTCTAACTCTTGGAGAAGCAGCATCGCTTTCGCAGCTCTGGGCCTCGTTATCCACATCGGGACAGTGATAACAGGGGTTAAGGATATCATGTCATCAAGGGAAGAGGCTCGAAGCATGAGAAGACAGATGAGATACTTCGTTGAGAGTATTGATGAGGTGGACCGCCTAATCCGGAGAGTTCAGGATCTGATTCCTGGCAAGCTGTATAAGATTATCAGTGATCTTACCAGGTATTGCAGAGAACGCGGCAAAAAAGTCAGCCACTTCTACTACAGGTTCCAGAAAGAATTTTCTGTGAGGTTTCTTAATTGGATGGCTATGTCTATCGGTCGGAATCAGATATCAATCTACCAGGGTCAGCTTGATGATTGTGAAGACTGGCTTAAAGTCGCTCTGATGACTTCATCCCTGTGAGCTTTGTGGATCATCACCACTCCATAACTGTAATTGTAATGCTAATGAGGAATGTAGCTGGGTGAGCGAAGAAGTAAGGAGAAGAAGCGCCGGCAATCTCCCAGAAGACCTGATAGAAGAGGATGTGCTCGAAGGACAGGGAGAGGCTCGGTGCAGGCACCAGCTCCGGCAACATCTAAGCAGAATCAAACGCCCGGCCAACCACAGACGATACAGGAGAATCAAAAGAGTCGGTATTGATCTCCGTGGACTGGGGAGGCTCGCAGAAGGCATCCTCGATGATCCGGTCACTGAAACTACATCTTCAGCGGTGTCGAGTTCTAGGGACCAACGGGGCAATGGATATCGCTCCAAGCATGAACCAAAAGTATCTGCGCAGTACTGGGCTCGAAGTGAGTTGCCTCGAGCAGTTCCTGTGCTTTCAAGAGAAAACGAACATTGGCATCCATCCCGTTCTCTGCACAGACCTGAAGTTGATCCAGCATATGATCATCCACTACCGAGACATCGACATCCTCATATTATTACCAACAGCCGACCACCACCGAGGAACGATTATCAGCATCCGAGAGCTGGACACCAAGCTTCAACGCGAAAGAGGTCGCCCTCGGCCAGCCCCCATTTGGCCTTCGTCCATAGACCGTCTACGCTTCAAACACCGCGTGTGATCATAGATACTCGCCCACCGATCTCTAATGATCTCGACCAAGAGCGACAGGAGAGGCGCCAGAGAACGTCGAGCAGATCATCCTCTTTCAGTCGTAATTCAGACTTCGACCAGAGACCGTCTAGGATTTACACACCGCATGTAATCGTGGATAGTCGTCCACCGATCTCGAATGCTCCGAACCAGGAGCCATGGCGGAGGCGCCAGGAAACCTTGAGTAGGTCATCCTCAATCAGCCATGATTCAGGATTTGTTGATGGATCACCTACGCTTCGAAGATCAGATGTTATCAAAGAAAGCCGCCCGCCAGCATCTAACGATCGTAATCAGGAGGGGACAGGCAGGCACCAAAGAACGTCGAGCAGGTCATCATCTACTAGGTATGATTCGGGATTCGGTGATAGATCACCTGGAATTCGAAGATCCCATGTCATTACGAATAGCCGTCCGCCGATTGCGAATGATCCTGATCAGAAACGACCAAGGGGGCGGCGCCAGACAAGGCCGAGTAGCAGGTCGTCGTCATTAAGCCGCGACTCTGGGGTTGATATGACTAGCAACCATGTGGGAAATAGAACCGCGCGTCATTGAGTTCTGTGCTTTGCTCCTCCACTAGACTGGAGTATGATTTTTCCTTAACTTCGATCAACAGAAAGTAGGAAAGCCTCACTGAATAAACGCTAGCGCCCGAGTCTGCCCTACTCTACTTTGTTATTTTTAGTCTAGTCACTCACTCTATTTGGAATCTTGGGATGCGTTTTATTCGAGCCGCTCATTCGCTGAGTCTCATAGCATACAATAACGGCCGATAGAATACATCCATGAACAGTCTATAGTGTCATTTAACGTGCACCGGTTCAAAAAAAATTGAGGAACGAAATAACTTTGAACTCACAGTCAACTTTTTCTTTCGCCCGTTCCGTTTTGGTCTCTTGATGTGAGCAGCGCCGACCTTAACCTAAGTCGAGGGTGAGCTAAGGATGAGCAACCTGAGCAGAGTCTGAGCATGCCTGAGACGAGCCTGGGTATCCTGAGTACGCCCTGGGTCAGCCTGCCCACGATAACGCGGGTTCTAATATGGCAGGGATCTATTTCAAAGTTCACGATACTACGAAGTACTGTATTACAGTGCTAGCGCATAAGTCTGTGCGGAAGGCCGATTTTACACCAAAATTTCCCTTATAAATCTAGTTGTCACGACATATCTTTCGTATAAACCTATTCTAAGAATTCTACCAATTATTATTTCGAACAATCTAACTAGACTCTTCGACAAAAAGAATTATATTACCTCTTTAAACAATCGATATAAAAGTGAGTAAAGACATGTGAGTAGAATATTTAGCGAATTTTGGGGCGAAAATCGAGGGGTTTTTACTTGAAAATTGCGACGCCGCGTTTTGCGATAAATTCGCAGCAAAATCACTAAATTACAGGTAACTATCTCATCAGAAGTTCCCCTTATTCGCTTTCGTCTAATTATGTCGGATTTACGCCAAACTTTTGAAGTGTTGCACGTGAGTTTTGGTGTACCTGCCACAGACTTTTGCTGACCCACTGCAACAATCGAATTTGATTTTTTCCACCTTCTTAAAGTCAACTGTAGAATAATTTCCTGATAGTATACCAAGAATGCTTACCGCACGATTTGTGAGTATATATTATTCCCACCACTACTTAGCAATTGCCTAATCCAAAAATAGGGGACAATGTCATGGAACAACTGGGGGATGCGTACCTTGCCTTCAAGACACTTCAAGTTTTCGTCACTACCGACATACAGTTCAAGTTCATGTCCAATGAAGGTATATCAAAACAAGTCCCCTGCAATGAGGACATTTACAATAGTGCAATCATGGCAGGAAACAGCAGCAGCGCGGACACGGATAATGGCTGCTCTCAGTGGACCATTGTCAGCCTCGATACGGATTTCTTCGACGGCGACCAAGATTACATCGATTCTGAAGGATCTTCCACCCCAATTACCAGAAGAAATACCTTGCCTTCCGGTCTTCGACTCAGCGACTTTCCAGAAACTGATCCAATATACCACGAGCTGGACAAACGTGATGGCGCACCACAAAACTATACCGTCAATCTGGGAATTGGACCCAACGGTCAACCTCAAATTATCATCATCCTCTCGTGGGTATATCCCAGTGGCGCTAATGGTCAAGCTCTGGTGGACGCCACAGGAAGCAACATCAGATACTCCTTGACCGACGACGCAAATTGTGGTACTGCCATCTACAGTGGGGCCGGTGATCCGGAAGCTGTCCCGGCCTGGGTCGGTACGTTACCCCAGCAGCATATCTTGCATACTTGCTGAAACTAAAACCATTCTAGTTGAGCACATTTTTGAACTCCAGACAGTAGCCCGATTGCTAGAATTTATCGTCCTTCGGATCCTCCCTAGTGTCATGACTGGTGGTGTGACAGTGCCCTCTTACTCAGCTAATCCTGGAATTCCAGCTGAAGTGTTGCTGGACTGGTTCCAGCTTCCGTACGAGAATTGGCCAGCTGGGGCCAACGTTGGTGGTTTGACGGGTCGTCCTGATCAGCGACTCATGTTCCAACTTGGAGCGAAAGGAAATGCGAACCATTTGGTGCTTATGGACGCAGTAGGAAATAGATTCAAGGGAGCTGTAAGTCAGTCTTCTCTGGAGTCTGCCTTTTCGGATCCTTATGTTGAGTCATGCTGATGTTTGAAACAGGGCTGGAGTCTGAAAGCTCCCATTTCCGACGACACGTGGGTAGCGAACGGGTACACAAGAATGACCCAAACAGATGGCGACAATGCCCTCTCTGCTATCAGAGATGTACGTATCACTCCCCTTTATAATTACATCAAAACTAACCATCTCGCAGGTCCTCGGCGTACTCAGCTACCTCAGCCTCCCCTCCATCAACGGGCAACCTCCACGCCGTAGTCCAAGCTCTACATCTCAGCCTCCAAGAATTCCAAACAAAATTCAACGCAAATAGCTTCCTCCACGGGATGTACATTAACGCCATTCCCATCTGGGATGAGGGCGTTCCGGCATGGGGTGGGCATATGGATTATTTTATTCGAAATTGGGCATATAATCGGATAACACAGCTCAGAGGAACTTGGCTTGCTGCTCTAACGGCGAATCCGGTGGATTCGGCGTTGCATGATTATGTGGCGAAAATGATCGTGAGGCTGGATGCTTTGTTTCTGGAAGCGGAGAATACGAGAGTAAACCTCAATTCGTTCAAGTATTGAGGTGGAATGAGGATATAAAATGTAGCCTGGCACAGAAAGAGTCGCCCAGAAAGGATGGGACATTTTTACGCGATGCTCAGGTCAGTAAATTAAAATGCGTTTATGATCAATTATCACTGCACCAGGGTCCAGTGGAGAAGTTTCAGACAAACTTTTTCTTTCTATGCCTCATTCTGAAGCTGGTACGTATTGAATGGGAACGAGCTGCCTTTCTCCAAAAGAACGAGAGGACCATGATACCTTCCCATGCTGGTTGGAATTGACCACGCTTGACCAGGCTGGCGTTGAGCCTTCTCCCAAAAGAGGTCCATGTCGTATATCTCCTCTTTCCGTGCGGCGTAAAACCAAGTGAATAGCGAGTCGAGTGCCACTTTGATCCTCCCAGCGTATTTTTTGACTCCAGTCTCCGTTGGAAGCGCAGCTGAGGGAGTGAAATTGGTCTCGTAAGCCCAGATCCATGGGTTTGGAGGGTTGCCGTTTGCGAACGATGCCATGACTTCGGAGTCAACAAGGAGGAATGTATTGCTTAAGATATGTGGATTTGAAGCATTTCCTGATGGAACTGTCTCTTTGAAAGCACTGTTCGAAATTAGTCGGAAAGACCCCAATCCATCAGAGAGTGCGCATACCTTTGTAAACCTTCGCGATCATTCTCATGAACAAATCGCTCTCGGACAATCAACTGCTTGGTCTGATTGATCGTTGAGCCACCAATCAACCAAAAAAGCCCTCGTTCATACGCATATTCATTCAACCGCTTCAAAAAGCTTTCCCAAACCTCTTCGCTACACTCTAAGCTCGCATCCCTGAGAACCACGAAACCCCAGCGTTGAGTTTGCCCCATAATGCCTTTCAAAGGGTCAATCAGTCTTGACACCCACATGCAAGGTTTGTCGATATTCTGAGCAACGTTTGCCATTGTGACTTTGCTGGCCTTGTACCTCTCCTGAGCAAAGAAATCAGAGCGAACTCTCACCGCTTCAGCCAGAACGTAGTCTTCGGGAGTCTTCAATGCCCTTGCTGCGGCTTGGTGTGCCATCTGGTCTTCCAAAGCCCAGTCTATTGAGCTGTGTGCGAGATACTCTGAAGGACTCCAGATGTGATAGCCATAGGTAAGAAGGCGACACTCTGCCTCCGTCAAGGTATCAGACTGAGTGCGTGCCTTCTCCTCTAATTGTTCGGGTGTTACGCCACTGATTTTCAAGGCGTTCGCGACCTGTGTGGCGGGGTCGACTCGTCTAAGGATAGTGAGCCTCTCTTCGGCAGTGATCTCCCCAGGAGTTTCGGTGGCCTTGCGCCATAGCTCCCGGTCGTGGTCTGTGGGCATCACCATGATGTTGAGATTGGCGAATGTGGATTGTGGAAGGAAGAGGCTGGTCATGAAATTTGGAAGATGTTTGCTCTTCCTCGGAGGATCTAGCCCCTTTAGCCGAGGGGAAAGCACGTGAGATGCAGCCCCTTCTTTCGGGTAAACTTCAGGGTTCGAAAGTGCTAACAAGGCCATAAAGTCTACTCTATTTAGGTGGTGTGCATTGTACATAATTCTGTCTCAAAGCGGAGCCCTTCTTTTTTCGGATATGCTCAACGGCACTCTTCACATGCGTGAACCTTTCAAGTCCTGAGAACAGGGTCACCAAGTAAATTTCTTTCAGATCTGCTTCTTGATTTCCACTCCTAGACTTCCGTGAACCCCCAACGCCTCCTTCGCAATTCCCTTATATTTCGCCGGCTCATAGGGGACAAACCACTCCTGCCACCAACCCTTCCATCCCCGCCATCCAAACCCTCTATCTCTACTCCTCTCCCACGCCACTCTCCCTCTATCAGCTCTTACCCCAAGATCTTTCAACATGAAATCTATCCAGTTTCTGATCTCTAACACCACCCATGGTATATTCTTTTGTCCCGGATATCATTTCCTCATAAACGCATTCTCGTGAGCGATCTCCTTGTCGAGGTCCTCCTTAGAGCCGACGTTTAATATATCTTTTAAGTATGAGATTGCCCACAGACTGCTGATTTCCGCGAAATTAGCGTGTTAGGTGTATGCGACTTGACCAAAGAAAACAATTCCGCGATCGTCTTTAGCTGTGAGCTTTGGCGGAATCAAGATATGGAAAAGCGCAGCTCCAAGAATAACAAGGAAATAGAATTGCCTCAGAGGGATAAGAGAGATGGAAGAGTATAAACAATAGAGAGTCGGTAGTCTTACAAGAGGGAAAATAAGATCACAATAATAGACTTTGGTCAATGAAGTCCCACGATGGCTTCCATTGTAGCACAAGCTGACCGGAGGTGAGAGTAAGAAACCTCTCAACCCATTCCGAACAGATATGAGTAGAGGGAACCATCGTGGGATCCATCTCCAATATAAATACTTCCCAATCGTGATCCGTCCTCGTTGCACCAAAGTGAGCTCATCCTCAACGCACATCCTTCTCTATTGTGACCCGTCTCCAATGCCGCCTATCCCTCAGAAGCTCATTATCAACTGAACCGCGATATTGGGATCTAGAATGTCTAGTATAGAGCTCCCAATTCCGCAGACATGACTTGAATCACATCATCATAGCTGTATTTCACTCTTCCCTGGGCATCCTTTACCTCCTTAGCGAGCTTTTGTGTATGTCGTACCTGGGCAGCTGCCAACTCACGCAGAAACTCCTCGGGGAACACCCAGTCGTCATCTTCAAAAATCTCTGGTGATACATACTGCACATCCCAGCCGACCCACAATCGTCGCAGGGGTGAACGCGGCGACGTATTTTCGTATATAAATAGTATGAGTGACAGTGGTATGACTCGAGTCTTGTCCCGTTTCAAGGCCAGAGCCTGCAGAAGTGGTTTTTAAGCCGACGACGCCTGAAGATAATCCGTGAGGCAAAAGAACTTGCATAGTAATGGCCAGTCTATATCGTCGAATATCGATGACCTACAATTGAACGGCCAGTCTAATCCTTGGCACTCACGATCGGATAGCCATCTCTCGAAAACCTCGACAGTTTCGGCATCTACCTCTGAAAGTAGTACAACTCGTTCGTGAGTCTCCTTGAACCCGTTTGTGAGCGTGGACTGAAAAAATGACAAGCAGGCGCAGAGTCATTGCTCATTAAGATGAAAGGGACGCTTACTATTCCCAACTAGAATGGTGACTGATGTATTGCGGTTGGTCTGACGCGATCGTTTTCTTGCCCAACTTGCGTCCCAAAATAGGTGGGAGAAATGTCAGCGCCTGGTGACTGTTTATACACTTAGTCGGCGTACTTTGGAGTACTTATTGGAGGTTGCTGGCTCTCGCACCCCCTGCGGGTAC
This sequence comes from Gamarada debralockiae, assembly GCA_002803225.1. Classification (NCBI taxonomy): domain Eukaryota; kingdom Fungi; phylum Ascomycota; class Leotiomycetes; order Helotiales; family Hyphodiscaceae; genus Gamarada; species Gamarada debralockiae. The sequence continues at coordinate 94,021 of NXFV01001621.1, forward strand.
CGCTAAATTCAATTTGGCCGGAGTGGGAGCCACCCTTTTGCTGAAGCTTCTCGAATCGAATTAACCTCTCGTAATTCTCACATGTACGTTTCAGCCTTTTACTGTAATAGCAACAAGATTCAATCCGCCTTACCCACCTTGTCTCAATATTGAAGTCTTCTTCCAAGAATCCTCAATGTTGTGTCTCTTTGCAATGTGGCCCTTTAGATCCCAGCATTAAATTTCTTCAAATTGATAATTGAATCTGTGTTTTAAATATCTCTGGATTTTCAGTTTGAACTCAAAGATGAAAGCCAAAAATGTCCTCTCTTGACTGGGCGACTACCTCAGCCTTACTCGTAAACCAGCAAAGTGGCTTACTTTTCTTTGATTTCCTAGAGATTGACTTAACACGGACCCTAATTTTAGATGAACCCTTCCCGCATTTATCAGACCGAATCAAGTCATTTCAGCTACGAAGTGCACGATAAGTGAGAGAGCCTCGCCTGGCTGCAGCTCGTCCCACTTCCCACTTGGCTGGGAGCCTTCGCTAATGCAAGGGAACTTTTCCTCAACGTGTGATAGGCCAAGTATCAGCCTTGTCAAATCTGTGCAGCACAGAAGCGTGACGGCTGGAGCTAATGCACGGGACTTTCATTTGCCCAATCATCGGAGTCCGTTGATCCTAATCGTGACGGGGCAGACTTGGATATTTGACCTGCATTCTCCTTTCGCTGCCTTCTTCCTCAACTTCCATCTCTCATCTTCCGCACCAAGATCCCTCTTCCCGTCTTCGGCTTCTCAAAATCTTAACTAATCGACAAATCTCAACTTTGACATCGGAGATCAACACTGAATTTCAGTATGGCTGCCTCAGCCCCGAACTATTTCGAAGACATAGCAGCATCCTTCACATCTGCAACGTCTGGAGGTGCTCCTCAAACTTTATCAGGCACTAGATTGCGACCGCAACTTTCCAGAGAGCAGTGGGAGGATCTTAAACCGCTTATTCGACGGCTGTATATCGAAGAGAACAGGACTTTTAGATACATTACGAATTTCCTCGCGAAAGGTTATTACTTCCGTCCGACGTAAGACCCCACGATCTTTCTTTTTAGCGGTTGTTAAGATTGGTATAGAAAGAAGCAGTTCACCAGCAAAACCATCGAATGGGGCTTCAAGAAGAACACCAATAAGACGGAGAGGAGAGCAATCTTGCAGAATGTCGGTCGCGTTAAAGAGAAGGTTGTTGTGGATATGTCCGGCCGGAAACATAATATAATGAAGCTTGAGCGTTGGCAGAAAGAGATCAAGAAAGAAAGCTTTGGCCACCCTCCACCAATAACTTCCACTGCGGACTCATTAATCGTCACAGGTAAGTGAAACAAATGAACGATCAACCGTTGTTGCAATGGTAACTGACTGACCTGATCAGACAACTCGGATTCGCCATCCCATCGTTGGGCAAATGTTGATGTCCTCAATTCCCCGAAATTAACTCATCTCTTGGAAAACTTGGCGATTGAAACCATCGGTCTGCCAGATGACATCGACGCGCTTGTCCCTCCGGCTCCATCCGATGAGTACCACAGCCCTAGTGCAAGGGACTTCATTACTTGCGCCGAGTTGAAGATTATATCTCAGAATGGGAATGGTTCATCGAACATCTGCGACGGTTGTGAGACAGCTGGCGTCCCAGCCCCAGCCCCCAATGCTGTCCAGCCTTTTCAGCTTAGTATACATTCAAGCAAACAACCTAAGTTGACGCCATTTAACTTTCCCAATTCCGATGCTTGGTTCCCTTCTGGCAATCAAATCAAAGTTCAAGCCAGTCCCTTCAATGAGCTGTATCCGTTTCCTTTTTTCACCGCCCGGTCCCAAAGACTTCAAAGTTCTGAGGCATTTGTCCAAAGTTACAAGAAGAAAGAGAGCGACTACAGAAACAAGCTTGAGCAATTACAGCGAGCTGGATTCAAAGAGAACCACTCCGTGGTACTTGGTCTTATGATACGCTTGGCTGATGTTTACTCTGATCAAGGAAAGGAAAGACAAGCGGAAAATCTGTATAGGAAATTTATTTCCGCTCAACAAAAACTGGATGGAACCCGGTCTGTGGAAGTCTTACTAGCGGAGATTGATCTTATCCGGAGCATTTCTTCGCAAGGGAGAGTTTTGGAGGCCAAAGGCATGCTTGACGACGTATGCACAGCAATAGCCAAGAGATTTGAGCCAGACCATCTGATATTTCGGAAGGCCTTGGAGGCTAGAATTAGGATTTTCGCTCTGATACGGGATCACGAGAAAGAAGAGGCTCTTTGTCGAGATCTAGTGCAAATAAATATAGTCAATCTGGGTCCCAGACACCCGGGTACACTGGATGCTATATGCAGACTAGGTACGGCGATGAGAAGTAGAAAACGATACGCCGAGAGTGAACGACTTCAACGAATCGCGGTACAGCTTTACCAAGAAGCCCATCCGGAGCTATTTTACGATATCTGCTGGTCGTTAATAGAGCTAGGAAAGTCCATCGAAGATCAAGATCGACTTGAAGAGGCTGTCAAATTATATCGCGCAATCTCGAAGAAGGCTAAGGAAGGGTTGGGAGACGAGCACGATACTACCATGGACTGCGATTACTGGCTGGGCCGGGGATTACAGAAGAAAGGTCTCCTTCAAGAGAGCGAAGATTTCCTTGAAACAACAGCAAGGGCTCAGTTGAAAGCCTTGGGAGAGGATCACAGACATACCCTATGGACTATGTGTAAGCTTGGAGAGATCTTACGTAAGAGAGGTAAGTATGACGAATGCTTGATCTGGCTAGAGAAGAGCTTTCGGAAAAGCCTCGCGCTTGTTGAGCTCAATTACGGCCTCAGAATGAATTGCTGTGCTGAAATAGGATTGTGTTACGAAAATCAAGGATGTTACATCGACGCTTTGGCATTATACGAGGAATTAATAGGACTTCTTCGAGCTGCGAACGGAGATCACCATCTAAAAATCTCTAAGGTTCAAGATTGGGTTGATGAGTTTCACGAAAGGATAGACGAAGAAGAAAGCGAAGGGGTGTCAGATGAGAACTTTGCTCTGGCTATTGCTATGGCAACGGTTTGTTTATACATATCTCGGGTTCTAGTAACCCTACGATTCTTCCCTCCTTAGATATCAATATATTTATGATTTTTGCCTCACAATATGTCTGATTCGACAAGGAGACAGCGAAGAAGGAGATATTCGGCTAGAGCCGTTCCAAAATCAAGGCTTCAGTTCAGCGGCCTGGCGAGAGCTGGCTGTGCGCCACCAACACAGTTCAAGTCTTGGGTTTGGGAACGCAAACTCTTGCCTGAAAGATCCACGTCCGTTGGGTGGGTGATTGATTCGGAAGATTCAAAAAGCTGCTTCGGTTGAGGAATATCCAGAATGCTGATCCTACTGGGGCGTCTGCGAATGCGAATTGCGGTCGAGGTGAAGCAATCTTGAGCAACGGTACAGGCACACTCTGGTCTGGCGTCGGCCCCGGCGTACCTCCAGATTGGCCGAAGTGTTGGGAGGGAGGCACGGTTCCACAAGTTCCAACAATAAGCAACAATACTTCCAACAACCCCAGGAATATTTCTAGGCATCCATCACCGACATAGCACCTTCCATTCAGATAATTCCCAGAGCACGCAACTAGGAACAAACGACACACCATCCATTCTATTCAACCTGTTGCGTCTTCATCTCATCACCCCTATCCTCCCCACATCCTGCCTCCACCTCCCAACCCTCACATCCGCCATTCCCAACATACCCCCGCACTCGACACCCCACCAAACCCTACAAAGTCATCCCAAGCGTACCTTCACTGCTCCACCTCCCCCTTCCATCAACTTTGCGGCCTCTACACAGTCTACCTCACAGCCGGGCACTCACTCCGCGCCCAGTCGGCAGCCATCCAGAACGACATCACCTGTCACATTCGGTCGACCTTGGACGGTATCCCCAAACACAAAATCGTTTATCATGTAGCCGGCATTGACGAAAAACTATTTTCTGCAATCCGCTCAGGTCCATAAGTCTATCTAGTGGAATGTGACGTCGATTCAGAACCTCTACATGATGAGATAGCGAAGTATCGAGCCCCACTTCTGTGTTGCCTAGAATTAGAATCTAACCGAGTCCCAGGAGTGTACGGCGTGTATCCATCATCTGGTTGAACGCTAGCACGGCATGGAAAGGCTATTGGGAGGGGTTTAAGTCCGCATGTGAGCTGCGTGCTGGAGAGGAAGATTTGGGATCGGGCGGTGTGGTTTAGGGAGGGAATTGGAGATGAGCTTTTGGAGAGGATTAGAGGGGCGGGTGAGTGAATTTGGTTGAGTCTGATTATGCTGTTGATCTGGGGTGGTATGGGGAGGAGCGGTTGGGGTCTGGGCAGATGGAAGGGGGTCCTTTTGTGTTTAGTTGGGCATTCGGCGGTTTGATCGTGTTTGTGGGTTTGACGTGAGGTTGCGACGCTGCACAGGCGAAATAAGGAAAGCGGTGGTCATGCTGGGCAGGAGGATCATGTCATACAGTGGAAGCAGAGGTTGTTTGAGATTTTCATTCTCTTAAGTATGCAAGCGATCGCTTTAACGCGACGCCGTCTATTTAAAATGCAGCGCATTGCAGATCCTGGTATCACAGCCGTGAACCCCCAAACACCATGCTAAAAGCAAGTCGGACCCATATGTACACCCCACTGTCAATATCAAATTCCATCCGTTGAGCTTATCCACCTTACTGACCAAGCGACCCCCCAATCGTAGTCAAGTAATTGCATCTTGTCTGCTGATCCTGCGGAACAGCTTCCATACTAACCTTCGCCGGGTCACTAACAAAATGAATGCGCCCCATGCCGAAATGATTCCATTGCGGCGCAGAAGACAACTTCAACTTATTCGGATCCTGCGTGCGAATAAAGCTTGCCCAATAAGCCTGAATCATCGGATTCAAGCTAACCTGCGGCTCAGTCGTCACCGTGTTCCAAATCGAGTTCAACTCGTCGCAATGAGTGACGCCTAGTCCAGAGTCGATGTTGGAGGCCGAGGCAACGTCCCAGCGGTATAGCCAGCTTTGCCCACTGGCTTTGTCGAAGATAGTAGAGATCCAGATGCCTGGACACGTGTAGCGCATGTCGCCGTAGGCGTTAGCGGCGGTGCGCCAGTAGGGGCCTGCGTTGGGGAACTGTTCGGCTTGGGGGTAGAGCTGGTTTATTTGGGCGAGATCGGAAGCGGTGAGCTTGATGAAGTTGTTTTTGAGGAAGTTGTTTACGTCGGTGTAGTTGTTTATTGTTTTTGGGGTGAAGATTGTGCCTTCGTTTGTCACGTCGCTGGGTTGTGTTAGTTTGAGGATGAACGGAAAAGGGGGGGGGGGGGGGGGGG
>NXFV01001622.1:0-70198 GCA_002803225.1 Gamarada debralockiae
AAGATGGTCGGGACTTTGATGAAGCGGCCTGTGGCGAATAAGTTGTATGTGTAGTCTTGGATGAGATCGCCGTCAATTACGTCGCTGTACATGAAAACTGGAGTGCCGCCAGCTCCTCCTGGAGTTGGAATGACAGCGTTGTTCTGGGCGATAACCTGGATGTCCAGCCCTCGGAGACATGCCAAGGTATCTGCAGTGGTGTTGCATCCTACGCGCTCGATCAGAGCATCGTATTGGTATTGGGATTCCTCGACGGTCAACTGGGCACCGAAAGATTGACTCTCAGCAGCAGCCGCGATGAAGAGCCCATCGTTGCGACCACCGTATGCAGAGAGATGAAGGCCGACTGAGGCTGCACCGGCTGAGGCACCACCGATTGTGACGCGCTTGGGATCACCGCCAAACTATGTATTGTCAGTCGATGCCCAAAAGTGAAGATCCGATAAACTTACTAGATGGATATACTTCTGAACCCACTGAAGAACGAATCGCTGATCAAGAAGTCCAGCGTTCAAATCTCCGCCAGCTTTGACTTCCTTACTAGCAAGGAAGCCCCATGGACCAACTCGGTAGTTGAAAGACACGACAACCATGTCATGGTCTCCAGCTTCGATCAATGCAGCGCCATTCATGTTCGGACTCGAATCGCTATTGAGTCCTCCGCCTTGAATAAATACAAACACGGGATGTGACTTGGAGTCGTTGAGCGGGGCGTAAACGTTGAGAAAGAGACAGTCTTCGGAGAAGCCGGGAGCGATACCAGTGGAAGGAGTTGGGAGACAGACATTCCCGTACTGAATTTGTAAGTTAAGAATACTGGTATTGAGAGGGTGAAACATACCGTATCAGCATGTTGAACTTGATCGTTCACAAGAGGAGGTTGAGGAGCCTTAAATCGCAAGTCACCGACCGGGGGGGCAGCATATCTGATACCCATCCATTTCACAATCTCGTTATCTGCGGCCGAGATACCAACATATTTGGCGTAACCAAGATCGACGGTGAAATCAACCTCTGCGGCTGCTTTATGAGCGTGGTGAGTGAGGACGAGCACAGTCGTCAGGAATATGGCTAGGAAAACCATTGCGAGACCAAAGATGATGAGCCAACAAGTGCAAGAGTGTCGAAAGGTGCGGGCGGTTGGAGGGTTCCATTTTGATTTCTTCTGGGAGTTTAGCAGGTTATATTCACTTGGCGGCAAGTCACTGGTTGGTAAGATCCGTCTTGCGTGTCAGGAATATCTGACACCTGACGGACCGATCTGACCCGATATCAGAAGGCTCTGTAGACACGTCCGTAAGGTACATATATACGAGCTGTACAGAGCTCTATATATACAGACTCTACCGCAGGTAGAACTAGAAAAAGAATTAAGTCAAGTACTCCTGAAGAATCACTTCTACGAAATTCATTTACTAGCGTCCACGTGACCCTGCACTAAGCCATAAATCTGACATTGCGAAGGTGAAGGACTTCGTTGCCTGGGGGTGAGGAATGCTCCTATCACGCTGGATGAATGCTTTTGTTGTTCATCTGGCCCCCCCTCTTGGCCCTCACCATACCCCTCTTCGGCCTCCTCGGAAAGGTTGCGTGTGGGTGCATCGGCAATGTCAGCCTTGTGTCGCTTCTCGCCCCTGTCCGGACCCCACAAGGCTGCGCGAAAAGAGTGGAGAAATTGCATCCGAGGAACGGATATTATTGGCTTAGCTCTTTAAGAGAGTCGAGGCTGCCAACATCCTACGCGAAAGGGTCAGGAACTGCAGAGGTGGTTGGATGCGACCCTGAGCTAAGATTGAATGGAAGGTTCTGAGGAAGAACTTTCAATCCCTCGGGCCTCGATCTGGTTCCTCGATTCGGGAGCTTCTTGACACACGTTTCTTAAGCTATCGTCGGGATGGCCAGTCAGGGGGAGTAATCAGAGTTCGCGTTAGAAAAGATACTGACCAACTCTGAGAATTGCTTCTTCCAAAGTCGGAACACCAGACACCAAAAAAGATATTCTCCGAGCCAAGAATAGGGTTCGTTGATGTGCGTGCCAAGATAGAAGGGTGCTACAAAAGCTTGGAGATTCTAGAAGGCTTGCTCTTGGCTTTTCTTGGCAAAACTATTAAGAAACATGGGAAGAAGGAATGAGGGAAAGATAAATAAGTAAGGAAATTGGGAGTGAGGTAAGAAATGCGGCTGTGTTGCTACGTCGTTCGAGGGACTATTTTGTTGGTGTTCTGTTCGGCCAACGCGAAATTATTCATGATTCTCCCAAGGCGGCGATGGGCCCTTGAAACCTTAATAATAAGTTCCTGAAGCACGTAGGTTTTTGCTGGTGTTTTTGAGGCTTGGACAGGCACTTGAAACAATTGCGGGAGATCAGAGGGTACTTTATCTCGGACCTCATCTAGGTACCTTCAAGAATTAAACTTTTCAGTAAACTTTTGTCAACAGTGTTGTGCTCTGGTTCTTTCTGCTGTTTCTGGATATCGAGATGGGACGTTTCCGGCAGGCGCAATTAGCCTACCCAGGTTCCGGATTGAGGTCCCAAGATCACCACCTAAAAGGCCTTAGCTTTATTCCAACTATTCCAGCACACTGTACTTGACGATATGTGCTCTTTCAACCGCACATCTTTGGCGCAATTGTGCAAGTCTCCGATTATCTGGGTTTCTATGCTGTCATCTTTCCTCCACCACTCAGAATTCAGAATACCTTCTCCAGACTTTGGCGCAAATGCCCAAACAGCCTTGGGCTGATGACATTCTACTGTCCCAGTTCATAATAACCTCCGCGGTACAGTTACTTCAGCTTCGCTCAGCTTCTTACTGAGATCTAATCGAGAACCCATGTGCTTAATGAAAATTTAATACTTTTTATGTCGCCATCTGAGTTCAGTGGGTTGAATTCTGGAAACGAAAGATCTGGGCGATGTTTGTTTGGCTACTCTCCGCCAAGACGAACCCTCCCCTGTTTCGCGGCTCGGCCCCACAGGATAACATCCGATGAGCATGCTCTTCCCTCCTGTAAGAATCAGTAAGAGAGATGGATAAGTACTGTCTAAGTCTCGAAAATTGTTCAAATGCAGCTCGATCAATCCCAACGACGCTCGCACGTGATTGCAGGAAGGATGGTTGACTCCAATCATCGCCGTCCGCTAGATATCCTACCTCCAAGCCACCACGTTCAATCTTGACCCAAGTGATCATAGGGACACGAACAATCTGCAGAGCTGGAAGAAAACCAAGAAAGGCGTGAGATAGAAAAGTCATTCATATCCAATCTCTCGTAATCGTGTCAAGTCAAGTCATCTCATCGTACATCCCTCCCTTCCATTTCTCAAGAAATCTTTCCCCGCCAAAGCACCCAAAATCTCTAGTCATCATCTTCTTAAGTATTTGTCATATCATCTCATCAAATCCCATAAACACCACCCCCATACGCCTCTATCACTGGGGCCCAAAACTCCGCAAAACTCTGCGCTGGCGCTGGGCCATCATAGCATTCAGGGAGATATTCGCCGTCAAGCCCGCAAAGCATGCCTATGTGTCGCGAAACCAAACGCGTAAGTATATATACCAAAAGAGAATTCGCCGTCTAAACCACAGAACATGTCTGAGCGCGGGAAAAGAAGTAATAAGTACATGCAGTAGAAAATAAATGATGTTGTTTGTAGAAGTCGTGGGTGTCGCAACGTTGCTTGGGATGACGAGTGGGAACTCATTAGTCCCAGGATCCAATCACAATTGCTTTACCTGAGTGGTTGACTTCTTGATCAAGGGATTGCTCGACCATGAGAAGTAGTTGTGTTGTCCTTATCAAGAGTTCTGCAATCATGAGCATCTTGTTTGTTCAAATAGATTTAAGAATTCAAACCTACCCTCATATTGCAGCGTATATGAGACCGAAGGATCCTCATCACGCCGCATCAAAATAGGCGCATTGATATCCTCCCTCTCCACCACCTTGATGCGCAACCCAACGTGCTTCCCAGTGTCTGCCCATAGGAGCTTCTTCTCGTGTTCCTCATCCTCTGCCTCTTTCGAGGTCCCCGCAAATGTAGACTTCAACGCGTTCGAGCGCTCAGCAAGCCAGAGTCGAAAGATCCTTATGATTCCTTCACCAATTGTGACAGAACTCTTGAACAGCCCCCTCTTTGGCCCAACTTTGACAAGATTGGTGATTGTGCAGAGTTGTGAGAACAGTTCATGCGACTCAAGATGTATGTTCTGGCAGACGAACTCCGCTTCCCGCTCAATCAGACTATTCGAAGGACCAGGAGCCCATCCGCCTGCGGGATGTGGGCGCTGGGGCTTGCGACCTTCTTCGGGCTGTAGAGGTCGAAAGTGCGAGTACAATCCCGAGAGCTTGCCGAGTCGGCCTGTCTTCTCAATCCCTTCATATAGAGTTCCTTCTCCTTCAACATTGTCGCTAAGACCGTCTGTGCCCAGATAATCGCAGAAAAGGTATGGGGTTGAGAGCTTGGTGGAGGGGTGGAAGCATTCGAGGATCAGCTTGTGGTCTTTGAGGGATGCGGCTTTTATTAGGCGATGGTGGAGGATTCGAAGGATCAGGTCGTGGATGCGGTGGGAGGTGAGGGTTATTGGGAGGAGTTCGCGCGTGGGGAAGGAGGAGAGGATCGAGGTGAGAATCTATAGATGTGAGAAATGCCCAGTATACTGAGTGACTTTACTGACCTCGTTGGGCAATGCCCCAATCCCAGCGAGTTCAGTCGCCATTATTGTCGACTTATATACAAACAAACGAAAATTTAAAAACAAAGACACAATCCCACCCAGTCCAATCCTTGAGGGCAGGGTCTTAGGCCTTATATTTGATATGGTGGTGATTGCAAAGTATCGGCCGTCAACGCGACAATAAAGTCCGACTCGCGTAAGACTCGGAGTCCGCGCAAAGAGCTCAATGCAGCTCGGCTAGCTAGAGGACAAGGCAGGATAATTGTGATATTGACCGACGAGACTTGAAGAGGATTGACAATCTCTAACATCCAGTTAGTATACCCGGTCTTCAATGCGCAATATGATGGCGGCTTACGGTAAGACGGGATTGAGAGAACGTTATTTGACGAATTCTGCTGTCGCTCAGCTGAATAAGGGGTAAGTAATCTTGAGGAAGGAGGTAGGCGATAATTGTGTGGGCGAAATCGGATGATTCTTGAGGATGATTCAATGTTGAAGAGAGGAATGGGTGAAGAGATACTTTATGACGGCAGTGACGTTTCAAGTGCTTTATTTCCAATCACGGGCACGATAAGAGATCCCTGCTAACAATGGCAATCCCAAGTCATTCCGTTTTGGGCCATCCGCGAGTCACGTGCGTTACTAAACACGTTTTCTTCATTCGTGATTCGTCTCTCTTCCCTTTCCTCATCAGTCACATTATACTCCTGCTTAACACCATTGGAAGCTCCTCATATAATGGATATTGCAATCACTTGTCATGCATTGTAATCATGCTCGTTGGCAACTTGCAGTGCAAGTGTAAGCTCGTGTTTAGTTGACGCGTCTCGACGTTGCTTCCCGAGTTGCATGATTCGAGGACCTTCCAAGTTGGCAGTATCTACGGGACTTCCACGGATCTAGAGTCATGTTCCCGAAGATATCCACCACCACTTCAAGGTCCAAGAATGTCATTGACATGACTGTCCACCTCGATGCATCTCTCCAGTTCGTTCACAATCCCCACCACAACCGCGTTCTGAAGTACAACAGAATCCAGATCATCACCCACTCCAAAATCACAATCGAGGCACTTCTTCACCAGCTTTCCATACCTTGCATCCAACTCCCTCAAAGCTGAAAGGCCGAGTCTCTTGGCGGTGAAGAAGTCTGTGTACATGCTGCCACCTTGTTCTTGAACGTCTTCCTCTTGGCGCAAATATTGGAGTGGTGCATCGTATCCGAGTTCCAGGAGAATCACACCGAGATTGAACAGGGTCTCGTTTCGTGAAAGAGTCAGTACATTTTGGGCATTGAGCCGCCGCGGTCCCAGTCGAGCCCGGAGACAAGGTGCTTGGAATGACAGCGGCCTGTTTACTGCCTTTGCCTTGTTCTCGAGGAAATGAATGTCGGTGCTTTTCAGATTATTCTCTAGCCAAGGCGTTGAACGGAACCGGAGCACTCCGAGAGTGAGGAGCTGAGCCAATTTGAACTTCGCATCCCATGCCTCCCGCCTTCTCGAGTCAGCTCGCTCCGTGAGGATAGAGTGCAATGACTTTGTCCGATTTATGCAGTCCTCGGGACATTGGCACATGTAAACCAAATGTTCAAATGTTCTAGTAATCTCAGAAAATACTGCAGATGCATGTGCACTCGCGTTATCTAGAATATCATGGATGTGTCGGCAAAGGTTCTCGACTGCCACCAGTGGAATTATTGGGCCTGGAGCTGCAGTCCCTCGAGTTTGAACAGGTATTGTTGTTTGCGAAGATCTACCCCGGCCCAAGTCAAACGTGACCGCTATGCGATCTGCACCAAGGTCCTGGAGGGTGTTCGTTAGATTCTGGGTGTTCATGTCCACTCGATGGGCGGATGACGATCTCGACGTTCTTTTTGTTGAGCTTTCGAGCTCTCTTAATCTGAAACTCTCCACACCTTGTGATGTTGAGCCCTCACTCCTGTGTGATGCCGCTCTGCTTGAGTTCCTTGAAGTAGGCTCTTTCCCTTTCTTTGTTGCCGAACGTCCACTGCCGCCGCTGCCAATTGAATTTCGCGGTATCAGAGCTTGCCTTCTCGGGCTGGTCGACGTTGATCCTTCTGAAAGCTTGGGAGCCGATTCGATGTTCAGCCAGACAGCTTCCGAAAATGTCATGTCATTTCTTGTGACACAGCTTACAGAGAGGCTGAATCGAACCTTTGACGCAGTCCGACAACTCTGCGCTCCGCCAACTTCTAGGAACAGATTGGCCGTATGATCAACTTGTGTGTCGCAAAGCCATTTGGTCGAGAGAAGTGTCAGACGAAACCTAGGCTGTTGTTGGTTGCTATGGTATCAGTTGTTTACATGTATATCGGGTTCTGGCAACCCCACGATTCCCTCCTTAGAATTCAATACATACATGATTTTATCACATAATATCGTCTGATTCGACAAGAAGACTGTGAAGCTTCGCAGACGCCTGACGTGTCACACTCAACTCCGGGGTATCATAGAACTTAGAGGCTGTCCATTTGGAGTCATATGCGTGGCGACTTCACATATCTGCCTTGAGAGAGTTCACAAGTCCTCGTTATAAGTCGAAGTTTATTCATGATCATTCAGTCGTATCTTTGCGAAGCAGCTCTTAATCCTAGATCGGAAGAACGCGAAGGGACCTTTTCCAGAGGTCTACATCTAAGTTAGAAACTTTACTCCATCCCTCATCAGCATCACGTAGAGCGATGTCACCGTAGAGACATAGACTCGCCTTTCTTGTTACAACTTCTTGGAAACACCTCGTCTCATCGGTGATCTCATCCAGCGTCTCTTGAATTAGCCGCAATTTGCCGACACATCTTGTGAGGGAACTCCCTAGCAGGTTCTCCAACCGCCGATTCAAGGCATCGCTCCGCCTCGCCGGATGATGCGCATCCTTGAGAATGTTTTCCAGTAACACACCTCCTATGTTGTCATGACTTTCGACCGCCAATAGAAGAAGTTGGCATTCATTGTTGAAAATCGTTTTCAGCGTGGCCTCGTCGTGAACTTGTCGATCTCCCTTGAGTATCGCTGGTACGTCACGAAAGGGTGAAAGGTGTACTCATCATTCTCAATGGCAGAAATGATTAAAAGGGCTATGCCAAGTGCGAGACCTACCGCGGAAACGGGATCCATCGCTCGACGCTCAACCGAAAGCAGTCACCATCGTAGACTTGATCTGTCGGTCTTCAAGTCAAAGGGCATCACGATGCTTAGACATGAAAATGGGCCTCGAAGACCCCTGCAAGCCACCTCGCAACCTCCCAACCGATAAAAAGGTTTATCCCCCTCCTATATTTTTAGAAATCAATCGAGTCTTTTCTTGCGCATCTGACAGGCCATTTGGCCACAACCCATCAACTTGGCTAGTCGTATGGGGATAGTAACTTGGTTTACCTCCGCTTAGGATTGGTTCGGTCAATGGGGGGACTGTTCGTGTTGGCTTCTAGGAAAATAATATGGAGAACCTATTAAGAGAAATTTGAACACAACTTGACAATGGGCAAAACGACTATGCGAGTACTCATTTGCAATAAGATTGGGCTGTTGGATGAATCTGGATCCCATCACAAGACAGGTTATGTAGCTAGTGAGGAAAGGAAGTGGGGCTACATAGGGCCAGCGGTCTGAACAGCCAATGGGAATAAATCAAATCAAATCAAATCTGAAATTTATAGAGCTCAATGATCTCCCCAAGTCGTGCTCTTTCAAGTCTTCATTTGATACAAATAATTCTTCTGACTTGTGTTCCGGCTTTGTTACCTAATCTTTGTGAGAAGAAGTGATGTTCCACCAAGCATACGTCCCAAGTTTGGCGCACGCAAGTGCAAAAATTCGCAGATTAACGGTAGTGGTGTTTTGCGCAACTCTGTAGCATGAGAATTTGATAACTTTTCATCCATAGTCTTTTTACTGCGAAATTTCGCAAGAACAGTTTTAGTCTGGAGGCATATCTGCTTCGCGTATATAAAAGCGTAAGAGTTCGACGGCTCTCAGGCGTGATACTCACAATCGATTTGATACATCACAATTCTAGTGAACATCAGACTTCAAATGCATCATCCCAAAGCTCTTTGCCTCAAAGCTTTCAATATGAGCTTTCCTACTGCACGGGAGTTGCTCCACGCTTATGAAGAAGGCAGCGGAAGCGGCAACCCAAAGCCAGTCAAACCACAGCCTACTGATCCAGGTATGAGTGACCCCTTTTATCAGTTCGACTTAGCTAACGGTATTAGGATATGGCAACTGAGATTTCCCATACTTGCTCAAGGGTGGTGTCTCGAAATTAGGGTAAATCAAGTCGAGAGTATGCCTTCAACTAACTACTTACTAACAATTCCAAGCTTCGGCTAGCCAGTTCCCCTTTGGCCTGTTGTGTTGGAATTTTATTGTCGGATGGGAGAAAAGTCTGTAGAATAGAATCTAAGATAGGAGTGAGACTAAATACAGGGGAAATTGAGGTGAGGTGCCTTAGGCAGTAGTTCATCTGACAGTTATGGGTTTCAAGGACATATTTCTTCGTCTATTAGCGGCTTTGGTAGACCTTGGTTTCTGTCGCGGTTGCTTTTCAGCTCTTCCATAGCTTTCGGTCGCTCAGTTTCTAATTCCAAGAAATCAAAATTTGTTAAGTCGTTGCTTGTCGCATCTATGTTCAACAGAGCCTCAGACGGCAAGTCAAAGTCCAGCTGATCCGCAAAATATCCGAAGTCATTGGTTTCGTAAGGAATGAAGTTGTCTTGCGTGGGATCAAATGATGCAAGTCCGGCAAAATCAGCCTCGTTGAAATATTCCAGAAGATCTTGACTAGGGTCGATATTGGGATCCATTGATTGTTCAGCGGGACACATCAGAGCTGTCATGGGCCCTGTATTGTCATGTGGAGGAGAAACGTCCTGAGTTGCTTGCATAATCTGGAGACTTGGGGCATTGACGGGCGGATCGAGAATACTTGGCTCCATTTGAATGCCCGGAGTTTGTGGAACATGAACTTGCGAAGAGTTTGTGTTCTCGGAGAGATCCTGTTGCCCCGGGGAAGGAGCTCTCGGCTGTAGATCGTCTTCACGAAGATGTGCCGCAGACTCCTCTGATCCTA
This sequence comes from Gamarada debralockiae, assembly GCA_002803225.1. Lineage (NCBI taxonomy): Eukaryota > Fungi > Ascomycota > Leotiomycetes > Helotiales > Hyphodiscaceae > Gamarada > Gamarada debralockiae. The sequence continues at coordinate 9,776 of NXFV01001622.1, forward strand.
CGGCTGCAGCCGATGAGCCCGAAGGGTGCTCAATGCCCTTTTTTTCAGGCTTGTTCTCTTCTGATGTAGACGTTTTGAAAGATTCAACAGTTGCAGAGACTGCCGACTGAGCTTCCAATGCAAGGCGAATAGCGCGCTCGATGAGTCGTTGAGTCTCCCTGTTAAGTTCCAGCCTTCCTTGCTCAAAGTCGGGCTCTAGGATACTGTTAAAGATGGCCAGAAAGGTGTCGGCATCTTGCGATGGAGCCATTATCTGAACTTGTGCGTTCTCAACCCCTGAGTGAGTTTAGCACGTGGCTGACAAGCTGAGGCAAATGACTTACAGGGATGTACTGGTCTATCAAGGCCAGGAAAGAGTACTTCCCAAATGGCAAACCATATGTCAATATCATGTTGCCTTTTATCCGAATCACTCATTCCTCTTTTGGCTTTCAGCAGATCTTCTATCTTTTCCCATTGGCTATCATCGATGCCTTCTTTTTGTTCGTCAGGGTTTCGGGGACATGATCCTGCTTGTCGATGGCTGGTGAGTTCACCAAGATCTTTAAAGAAAGAGTAACATCTTTCGCATTGAGGGGTCCTATGAGTATCCTTGAAATGTCCTCTGAGAGAAATGTTACAAATCACCCTCAGAAAGTTGTGATAGAACTTACTTTAAGCGTCTCAATTCTCTACTGCTTGGACTCATACATACGCGAAATTTGAGATCGTTATCGCGACAATATCGCTCAGGACTTTTCTTGTGGAAGTGGCATGCGAAGCTAGGAGGTTGCGCAGAATGTCGATCAGATCTTATCCTCCGTCTTTTCGAACCGCCATTATCTCGCCCATCCTCAGATTCGTCTCGCTCGCGTCCTCGTTTACGTTGACGTGGATCGTTAGGGGAACTTCCGTTAGTCGGATTAGATGATGAGTCGTCCACAGTTCCATTCTCTTCTGCCGCTCCGGTGGACTCATGTGTTGGAGCTGCTGTGTGGGTTGGACCTTCTGAAACAAGTCCAACTTGCAGCTGAGCATGAATTTGGGGAATGAGACGCGCAGCTAGTTCAAGGTTATGACCGAGTACGGAAAATAGGCGAGAATCTAGCAGATTCAGCACAAATGCCGAATAATCAGCTTCGTCTTCTGAGTCGGTTATATCCTCTTCAGACTCAGTGTTATTGCTTTCGAGTTCTGTCTCGCTCTCCATATTTTGTTCTCGATAGCTGAATGGACCGCACGTCATTGCAGACTCGGGAGTCAATGTTGGTGACAGAGAAGGTCCTGATGACGGCGTGGACAGTGTTGATGCCAGGGCGCAATCAGATGTCGTGTGTCGATCAGCTCCTTCTCTGCATTTTAGTCATTAGATTTGAATCTACAGTCCCAGGAGTCGCGAGAACTCACAAGGGTCGCGTGGCAACACTTTCTTCCGCGGTCGAGATTTCAAACTCTCGGAGATTATCTTCAAAATCTGTTACCGAGCTTCAAAAATTTCGTTAGTTGATTCTAAGCTTCAAAAAAATGCTAATTGACGTACTTTAGTAGCTTCGAAGCTGAAATAATATGAAGATCGTATGTATTATTCTCGGGCAACAGCATTTTCGGACTAGAAGTATGGAGGTTGGGGGTAGGAAGGTTAAATACAGAATTCCTTCTTCGTATGGCTTTCGTATTGAGGCAATGGCCAGCGTCCAAGAGGCGGTATTCGAGTTGCTCTATAGTACAGAACTCGCAGCGGTGATGCTCACAATCTCGCTCTGGGCATTGGCCAACCAAAACGGTCATCCCGCCTTGCTTACCACAGTTACAACAAACCCAGATCCAATAGGAGTGCCGGATAGATTTTGTTGTACCTCCATAAAGTCTCTTTGAATGTCCATGGCCATGAGAATCTCGTGAAGGGATCGGAGGAGGCCGCCCTGTAGTTCGATACTTTTCACGGTGCTCAGAACCCGAGTTCTTGCTTTTCCACCCAATCAACCTCGCTACCCTGGCGGCTGGCAATACTCGCTGGTTTTGCTCAAACGTCGTAACTCCCATTCTAATCCTCACTTACTCCGACCAGAACAAGAAAACTCTTATAGCGGGGACTCTCGGTAAAGCTGGCGTATAGATTGGCCAATGTTGGCAACGCGATGAATATGAAGACTAAGAAGTTAAAGGGGATGGCTAGCTAAGGTGGATTAGAAGGGAGAATACCGTAATCGACAAGAAGAATACAACTGCCTATAATCTTCTCGCTGCCCCAACGGTCGAGGACATAGATGCCGAGCTTTATTCTAACTCCCTGGCTGATGCTACAAGGAAACCTTTACCAGTGAGCCGCCAAGTCTAAGTCATACTTGATGGGTGAGATGGGGTTCGAGGGCGAGAAGCTTGGTGGATCATCCGGGCATCCCAAATGAGACTCCGTTCAATGAACATCTAGTGGTGAATACCGGACAGACCGTCACAATCGCTACAAGTATCTTTTGAAGCGGACCAAAGATCTTTAAAACACTGAATCTGGTGTTTGAGTGGACGCTTAGAGATGTCGAGAACAAAGCGAAGATAGCCAGCTATTGAGTTACCAATCACGATTTAAGCTTTATATAATCCGATTGATCTATGTGCCATGGAGTAAAGTGGTAACGTTTCATCTCAGACCGCCAATTCACAATATGTTGGTCCTAAATCGGTCTCTCTTGGCCGACATGATTTTGAGAAAGTTCCTGCGAAGTTTCGCGGGAGTGGCGTCGAGATTCTAGGGCGGGCAACAGAGCTCATTGATCCGTTCAGTGGCTTGCACAGAAATCAATGATTGGCCCCGATGCTGGCCTTTAATTGTCATGGGTTAGGACATTTGGAGATCACGTGTTAGGGCGCTTAGTCGGGTTACTTCAGGCCGACCTACGACAAGTGGCATACTTACAAGTACCTGGACTCGATTCCATTATACAAATTTTAGCGCGGATTTGCCGAGGGGGTCAAATTCCATCTAGTCAATTCCATTTATTGGAGATAGTAATGAAGCTAAATAGGCGTGGAAGTGCTAAAAGTATGTCTTTATAGCGATAAGGCTGTTACGTCGCGAGGGACTGGGCGAGTGAGCAGCGATGACGACGGTGGACAGCGACTCCGACCCAAGCAGCGACGATGGGAGATATTTCGAGCGAGGACGGGGAGGGACGTTCGGGCACGAGCAAGTACAGCAGACCTAGACGAACAGCGCTTACTGGCATACAAGAAAGAGGGCAAGACGTGGAGTTGGAACTCCCGCCAATTCCCCGCCAGGAGTCGGCCCGCAATAGAAAAAAGCGCCACCAAGGTAGAGAATGACGCCACACCCCAATCGATATTGCGATGGATTGTATTGCATTCTTCAAATAGTACTGTAGGGCCAATAAACCCATTCTTGGCGACACTGGCGACGATGATAGGGGAGAGCTATTGTATCCACTATATGGATGAGCGCTATTTTGATAGCAATGAACACTGCAGACAACTTATCAGATAATCGCCTCAAGGCCCCCTGATCTCTTACATGGTACAGAACTGGGTCGCCATGTCAATGAGGCAGGAAGGTGCGACATTCTAACTCGGTATGAGACAAGCATAGCGGAAGAGTTGAATGGGGTTGAGACCAAAGTTCGCAGGCCTTCGTAGACATTCCCGGCCGTTTTTCGCCACTGACCTCTGAGCCGCTACCCCGCGCTTACAGTTTACATTGCGGATGAGACCTCTGGGAACAGCTTCTTCAATTGTTCTTGGAAGGAATACGGTATGGCATCAGTCATAATCGCCGCGGACTTGGAAATGGTCTGGGTTGTGAAGGATTTGCCGGACCAGGATCTGAACATCAAAACTTCATTCGTTTACTCGCCTCGTGCATTCCCTGTTCGATTAGGACCGCCGCTTCGGAAAGAACAAAGCTTAAGACTTGACGCAGAGGCCCAGGAAAAACTGCTGCTAGGTCTCAAGATTCCGGATTTAAATGATATAACACCAAGAGCTCGTACCTGGTCACCCCGATAGATGGTTTGGAAGACAGTGTAGGGAGATATGTGCTCCTACGGTTGTAAGCAAACGGAGATGTAGGAATAAGTGTCCCAAGGTTTCAAATTCGAAGCAAAGAACGTTCCGTTGAAAATTTTACCAGTCATAAGTCCCACCTACCATCTTCACATCCGGAAAGTCCCTGTAGCCCCTTCAGGCAAAAACATTTCAGGACCTCAAATCTGATCACCAGCATTATGCCCAGCAGGTCTCCCCTCCGTAACCTCAGGATGAACCTCATAGTGACCCGAAAACCTCTGCTTCCCATTCGGCTCAATCTCCACCTCCGTCGTCACCACACTAACACTCAGCCCCTCTACCTCCTCTCTCCTCTTATCCGTCCCGTCCGCCAACGTGACTCGCCAATGCAAGTGCTCCTTCAAGTACGGCAGCACATTCTCCTTATCCATACCTCCCAAATTGCCTTTCTTCCATTCATTTATCAAAGCGGCGGTCAACGGTACGGTGCCGGTGATGATGACGTGCGCTTCAGCATCTGTCTTGCACTTCCCGCAGGCCGTGGTGGCCGGGTCTTTCCCGAAGACGGCGAATGTGCCGACCAAGGCATCTTGGGTGTGCCAGGTTGAGGTGGTGCCGTCGAAGGGGCCGAGGAAGACGTGGACGCGGTAGGTTTGGTGAAGGATGTGCTTGGGGGCTTTGATGTTGCAGATGTATTCGGTGAACTTGACAGGTTTTGGGGGTTGGGAAGGTTGAGCTGGTGTCGGAAACATTATTAGCCTCCTGATCATCAAGGTAGAGTGGAGGGGTGGTAGGGTGGTAGTTACCGTTATCCTTGCCAATCTCTGCTTCGAGGTCAAGCTCTCGAGTGCCTTCGCCTCCAGAACCCGAGTCGCCAGAAATTGCTTTTTTGGCCTTTCCTAACATGTCACGGAAGGGATGAAAGCCTGACTTATGAGCCTCTGGGGCAGGAGCAGCAATGGGTTTCTGCGCGGAGCCAGATGCGGCTTCATGAGTGGAACCATTTGCCGCCTTCTCCTTTATGGCAGGAGCAGCAGGGGTGGAAGCCGGCATCGCTACAAAGTTATCGAAACCTTGATCGCCAGCAAATTGGTTGGCGACACCACCATACAACTGATTGACGGCATTCTGTACGCTATTCATATAGTCAGAATCGCTTGTGAATGCCCAGCGCTGTGTCTCAGGGTAGGCGTAGTTGAATTTCTCTGTACTGCGAACACCGTCTGAGGTCCAGTATGTCTGGCCGGAAGCGTCGTGAAATGGTGCGAGGGGTGTGGTGTCAGTTTCAATGCTGGAGGCGCTGATGACGAATGTTCCGTCGCCTGCTGGTTGGTTGATCGTGTAGGAGGTGGGGTTGAGAGCTTGCCAGATGGCAAAGAGGCGGTCCACATTCCTATCACCCGAAAAGTTAGCTTTCACTCTGCGATATTTGGGACAATAAGGAAGAAAAAAAAATATTACTTACGCATGATGAAGCCAGAACACAGGATCAAAAGCAGCATAATCAAGCTCAGCCATGTGCCCCGCGTTCCCACCAACCTCACCGTGAATCGTATTATGGACGTCTTCGAGACTGGCGTATGTGCCTGGTTCATTGACTTGCCACACGTGGTTGCTGAATGCTGCAAAATCTTTATAGTTAGGATCGTTCATCAAGATGTTGATAGAACTCTGAAGGCCAGAGAATTGAGAGGACATGGCGTCGAAAACTTGACTTTCTTCGGATGTAGCATTGACAGCTCTTGTTGAGCTGGGATATCGGAGTGTGGTTGGCCATTTATTGTACTAATTTGAAGTGAGCATTTGCAAAGAACGAGTGGAGTCGATTTGACGTACCGGAACACCTTGCTCAGTGATGAAATCTCCCCTTTCGGGATTAAGGGGAGCGAATTTATATGAATACAAGGGATTGGGGATTTGAACGGTTTGACCATTCGACTGAGGGGTGATCACAGAAGCTGTGGTTGAACCACCAACAGAGTTGGGGAAGTAGTCTCCCGATGGAGGCGAAGCAGCCCAATCCCAGTATGGAATGCGGAATGTTGAGGCCGCTTGTTGATAGCGAGTTCTAGTCGAGTCGGGAAAGCTACTGGCGATGTTTTGGATGATACCATAGAGAACTTGCTGCAAAGGGTCAGTAACATGACATGACATAAAATGGGATATTGGAGGCTTTACCTCAAAGAGGGAAAGGTAGGGGCGATGCCATGGTGCAAACAGGATGGAGGTATGGGTGCAGTATCCTTGCCAGCGAGAGTTGTTAGTACCAGTGACATTGCCCCACTCGCGATATGGTCTTCCGTGGATTCCTAGTTTGCTTAGCAGAGATCATGATGTTGAACGGAGGGGCTCACCAGCAATCCCATAGAATGACAGATCTGACGTTTCATCGAGCTTATAGAAAGCCTCGAGGCCAAGAAGATACAAATTCCACTGGTCTGGGTGGTTCTGCTGAAGATCACGGACCTCAAGTCTCAACGGAACAGATCCTATCAAAGTCAGCGTGCGTGAAGACAGAAGTAAGTTGACTCTTACCATCAGTTGGGCCCACGGAAGGTGGTGGAGGACCGGTAATCGGGTAGTTGCGGGCTGACATGTTGTTCATTCAGAATAAGAATCACGTGAAAGGTTTGGGTTACACAAGTATGATGATGGAGAGGTAGCAAGGCTTAAGCATTGAGCTGGTCTGAGGGAATATGAGAAAGAAAAGAGGGGTAATATAGCTAACGTAAGATCTCATCGGAAGTGCAAGGCAGCCTCGTGATAATCAGGAGGCGAAGCTGAAAGCTGCGTCCCCCGTATCCCGCAAATCAACGCATGCAGAAAGTACTGAGACATACCTCTCCACATCTGAATATCAGTGCTCAATCATTGGGCAGATTTTGCCTGTGTTGCACACAGTAAGACGGAATTTGAGACAACTTACCCGTGACTGGGTGAAAATTTCAGCCTGGCTAATATATCGGCATCACCCGCATAAGCCACTCAGCCTTGTGGGCGCTTCCCCTCCCCCTCAGTGTCGGAATATACGAAGCTCATTGCCCCGCATTCATCCAGGCAGCCGCAAGTGCTCACTGCATGAACATATATGTAGCTCTCGCTCGAGAGGTGCATCTGTTGAGAGAAATGAGTTCTTGGCGGGTTGAAAGGACGGTGAGCGCGAGAGTACGTAGTACAAACGCACGGATGCCATGTCCCCTCGCGAAATGCAAGCTCCTGATGAGTTCAATGATTGATTAGGATCCGTTCCGGTGGCTTACTTTGTGGAGCAGTCAGATGCGCTCACCGAATGGTGAATCAAACGCCAACCAGCCAAATGAAGGCTTCAAACTTGTTGCTGCATACGTTGCCTGGAGCTCCTCTCTGACGTGAGGTGATAACGTGATTAGGTTGTCATTTGGCACTCTTGCGTTTTCTAACTGCTCGTCAGCCGCAGCTTGAGCGGTTACAAATTCTGTCCAAGTATTGAAAAGGTTGGCAAGATGATTCAAGAGTCTGTATGGATCGCCATTAGAAGTTATCCTTCGACTACCCACGCGAGGCCTTCCAAGGAAGGCTGAACGACTGATTCCAATTGAGTAGGTGCGATACTCGTCGCATAGGCAAATCAAAGGTTCGACTACTAAAGCAACTGAGAGGTATCTGAATATCAGCTTGATCTTACTGGACATCTATATTTTTGATTAATTAATACTGGATCAAACACTGGTTTGTTCCAACTTGTCCAAAGGAAATTGCGTACTAGACAATCTGCCGCTTATCAGAACAGCGAGGGATTGTTGAATGCGAAACTAGAATAACAACAATCATCTACCCCATTCATGAAGCAAAACACCATATGGATCAGGGATGGAAAGAGTGTATAGAGGAGATGAAGTGAAGTTGAAGAAAGTTGACCATTGCTTTTCCGCTAATCTTCCCCTCTCATGTAAATCGCCTCTAGTGTGTGCCAGCGGATTATTACAGGGGTCGGGCGATAGGTGAATGTTTTGGAAACATCAAAATACCAACAAAAGACGAGATCTTCCCACAACCTATGACCAAAATTAACAACTGACTCTGTCCCCAGTGAGGAATCGCCTTTTGGTCTCTCGCTCTTTTCTTGCTTTCTACAATCTCCTTCATCCACTCTCGTTCACCACCACGAAAGATTGCATAGCAATACTCTCAGTTTCACAACATCGCGGGGTTCAAGATGAGTGCAAACGGAGCCAGCGGCAATTCCGGTGAGTCGCACATGCGCAACCTTCTCCGTACCTACCTCTGCGCACTATCAGCAATGAGCTACTGACCAAATAAAGCTTCAGGTATTCTCAAAGCCGCAGAAGCAAAGCAAACATGGACCGTCGAAGAAGTGGTTGCGACAATCCCAGGAGGAGCGCCGCAGTCCGACTCGGAATCGCCAGTCCCATTCTTCCACATGCTCGAGCGTTTGAAGACCACCAAGCGTGAAGGATGGCGCCGATTTGGCATTGCGCAGTACGTTTCCCTCGTTTCCTCCTCCACAACTTCTACAACATGTTGCCAGCTTGCTAACGTCACCCCCGTTTGCAGTGGTGAATCGATCTCCGACCACATGTACCGCATGTCCCTCATAACCATGTTCGCACCGCCCTCCCTCTCGTCCAGGCTCAATATCCCTCACTGCACAAAGATGGCTCTCGTCCACGACATGGCCGAAGCATTGGTCGGCGACATAACCCCCGTCGACGGCGTCGCAAAGCGCGAGAAGAACCGCCGCGAAGCCACCACCATGGACTACTTCACCTCCTCTCTTCTAGGCCGCGTCAACGGCGGACTCACTGGCAAGGAACTCCGCGATATCTGGCAAGAATACGAAGATTCCGAGACGCTGGAGAGCAAGTTCGTGCATGATATCGACAAGCTCGAGTTGATTCTGCAAATGGTGGAATATGAGCGCGTTTATGAACACAAGTTGGATTTGGGTGAGTTTTCTTGGGTTTCGAGCAGAATTGTGCTGCCGGAGGTGAAAGCTTGGAGCGATGAGGTGTTGAAGGAGAGAGAGGAGCTTTGGGGCGATAGGGAGCACAGATATTATGATGAGAATAGACCGCCGGTTGATTTGAGGTTGGCGCAGAAGATGGAGTATTATGGGGTTGGGAAGGAGACTGCTCATGAGAATGGGGTTGCAAATGGGAAGGCTTGAGGGACGAATTGTTGGAACGCGATGGGTTCGACTTGCAGTCTGGTTTTGTGCTACGGGTTGGATATATAACATAGCGTTTCAATGATTGCGTGCTTGGATTTGACGGGCCGTTAGTTGGTTCTAGATACCTTTGGCGTTTTGGAAGAGCGCTGGGGCATAGAATGCTAGTCTTCATATATAAGAATAATGGATATTACTCTATCAACTTTGTTGGGAGAATATATTAGTGAAGCTGCTGCAACAATTTCCAGAGTTACATTATCCATCTCTGAACACCCTGCTAATATCCTTAATATGCTGCATCTTGTCTTCTCAGTGTGAAGTGTATCCTGTCGTTATTCATCAGTCATAAGCTGGTTGGCCGCACCCCTGGGCCTTCGCTTTCACGAGTTGGCCTGCGGCGTGGTTTAAGCTCAAAGTCTTCCCTCTTATTTGTCTTCAATCTGCAACAGCAAGTGGCAGATTACAATCTTCTGCCTGAATGATGTCCGGTACTTGTGCCTCGTTTCGTGTTACCTCAACCAATGTCTTCCGCGGTAATCTCCTCCAACTTGAACATCGGCATCGACTGCACAACTCTTGGGTTTCCTTCAGATTCGTAATGTAAAGAGGCTACTGCATCCAGTCTTTCCACTCCTCTGGGACAGCGACGCTAGTCCGAGACCAATATACTCAGCTATATCCTTATTCCACCACAGATCTAACCACTTAGCCATCGCAAGATGATGTGCCCAAATCACAAACGCCCTTGGATCATGCTCATAAACTCATCCTACATTCCGATGTTGAAGAACGTCCATTTCTTAACCAATTCCGGCTTGTTGCACCGATTGCGGTAGCTACTTGCGTGGCCATGGCGAAATTAAGGGCAGAGGTAATTTGGTGTGTGGGAACTTTGGTACGAGACTGTCCACGACGGCCATGATGTTCGTTTTCTCACTGGATTGGAAATATTGTAGCATGGATTTCGCTGAGCATCCAAATCGGATTTCGTTAAAAAGCTTCTAATTTGATTCATAGACCTAGAGGCTAGTCTTCTTAAACAGCTCCGTAAGTGGTTTCGCCATATAGAATCTAAAGAGCTACGGCTCATACTCGCCTCCGTCCCATACATGAACGAATCTCCAGGTACAGGTAGGAGCCCAGCTGTCAGCATAATCGGCCCGGCATTCCCTTGATCGATGTGATCGAGTGCAAGTTCAATCTGGAATGGTTTCACACCTTTGTCGAAGTATATGCGCTCAGCGAGGAAGAGCTCTTTATTGTCAGGCGCCCGCGTGTGGTGGATGTGGACAGCAGAGATGACAAGTACGACGTTAAGGAGGAAGTCGTATTCGCCTTCGAAACACAATTGCGCGACGTCGTACTTCCATGCTGCTTTGCAGGCCGGCTTGTGAGATGTGTGAGTTGGCGGTCGGTGAGGGTCGCGGTGTAGTGGTGGAAAAGCCGGAGAGGGAACGTCAGTCTCGTTGCGCAGAAGGGGTTTGTGTCTTTAACTGTGATGGAACGAGTAAGTTGGGGGGTTGCGCTGAGTGGAGTCTGCTTGGTTGGGAGGAAGATGCGACGGGGCTTCGATTCCAGGTGCATGGTTTGGGGTTCTTGAAGTGTCGCAAGTAGCGTCCGCATATAAGGCCGGGCTTCGTCGCACTACTTAGTCGCTCGAGTTGGAGAAGCAAGACACTAACCTTTGACTTTCCGGATTTTACATTCCTTTGCAGCCCGCGAAGTTGTTTTTGTATGTTCGTCTCTGCGAAGACCCGAGTGGATTCATGTAGAAATAGTTACAGAAAATAGGGAACATTAAATTGAAAACAGACAGGTTGGATTGATGAGAAGAGATTGAGATGGGAAATGGAATCCGTGGAGAGCTTCATGATAGCTGTCAACCATTTTGGCGCCATATTTAGCCAACTATGGCGTGTAGATGATGGTTGGTCTGCGTTTGAAGCTTTAATTTGGCCACAGGAGGGAAAAGATGCTTGGGTTGGTACTTGACAGGGCTAGCTGGACTGAAGGATCAAGAACATCGACAAGCCTGCAGAATGAGGCGCGCATTGCTCAACAGGAGCAGAAGGTTCTTGGAGACCTGTTGCCGCAACTACTGGGCATTTCAATGACAAGAACATAGATCGTCGCGGTGATTAAAATACAACTATATACTGTCGATGACAGTTGTCGCATCTTTAGAAAAGGAAGTAAGTTTTGGAGGAAGGAAGCAGTTCAAATAGTCAATAGATCACGTGATGACACACCCGGGGGATTTCCATTGCCTCAGCAACGGAACATAACTTCTCGGAAAACGAGCGAAGTCAAGACCTCCTCGTTATCACTTCCCTTATCGCCTTGCAGACTAAGGTCCCCTTGAAATCATATCTTCATGATTCGCCTCAATTCGAAGCCATCGCATCCCTAACGTCTCTCGCCGATTCTACCCGTCTGTTTTGAGCCTCGTCTTTCAGCCTCGGCCGTGGAACCACCACGAGCTACGCATCACCCAACTCCATCCCACGCGATATCCATCTCGCTGCAACGAAATCTTGCCTTTTTTGGATGACACAATCAAGCCCTCATACCAGCATGCCCGGCGCATTCCACTTCTCGCAATGCGACCACGGCGCCGTCCCCAGACTCTCAGGCGCAAAATCCCACGTCTTCCAACCACCACGAACACCTTCCGTCTCCGCCTCATCCTCCACCTATCTCACACGCTCCGCAACCGGTTCCGCAATGTCTACCGACAACCATACCTCTGCGAACGCGAGCAGGAAACGTTCGCGCATCGACTACGATGTGCAAACGCCGACCGACGACTGGGCTGGGGGCGAAGCTCCAGGATCACCGGTGCCGTTTGTCAATACAAGATATGTCCTTGCGGGGGGGATGGACACGCCGGGTCTTACTGCTTCGAAGGCAGAAGATGCTACTGATAGCGAATATTTCTCGGATGTGCAGTATAGGAGGGAATTGAGTGATGATAATAAATTGCAGGGTTTGTTGGGGGAGGAGAGTAGGTATCAGAGCTTTGCGCCCTTGGACTTGGATTTTGATAGAGAGTCAAGTGGTAGATCGAGATCGAGGGCAAGTTCTAGACAACTTACCGGACAAGGAGAGGGATGGAGTAGGACTGCGCTGGAGGTTGTTGGTGGTGTGGTGGGAGGAGTGGTCAGCAAGGTTTGGGAGTTCTGTAAGACAAACGCGTTCAGAGGATTTCATGCTGGCGGTGGAAAGGGATACACGATCACATCGACGACCGATCCTATACATCCGTCGATTGAGGAGGATAGTTTCTGGGAGACGGAGAAGAGCGCGACGACTTGGGGAATGGTGGATAGAGAATCGACACCCTTGCCCGGACAGTTCCCCGAGGAGGATTTCATCCCAGATTACTTGGATCGCCCGACGCCGGAAGCTACACCGCCAAGAGCTGCGAAGAGAAGACAAGTTGCGAACAACGGGGACGAGCTTACGAAGAACTGGGTTGTTGTTCCGCCTTCGTCAAATATACATACACCTTCGAAGCCTCAACCAAGAGGAATAGCCCGATACAGCATGCCAACCGCATCATCCGCAAGTCGACGATCGGTAGCAGGAAGACCGGCATCACGAGCTGGCGGTGCAGTAGGACTTAACCCGCGAAGACCAATGCTGCAATCGCGCGTCTCGCATGCTGGATCGCCCGGCTTGCAGAGTAAAGCTGGTGCATCATTCGCGAGTCCAAGGTCACCTGGTGGAAGTAAGATCCCAAGAGCAAGTCCTATGACTGGTGTCAAAACAACTACAATGGCAAGTGCAGATAGTCCAGCTGCGAAGGAAGCACAGAGATGGGCTGCGTTGAAGAGGAAAGAGGAACGGGAGGCGGATGAGAGTATTAGGCGACTGGATGCACAGTTGAAGGCTATGATTAGGGAGGGCAAGGAGGCTTTGGGTACTAAGGTTGAAGTGGAGATTGATGATGATTTGGATGGATATATTGGGAAGAGCAAGAAATGGGCTTTTTGAACGCCTCAATAGAGGTGGTGTGTGATATGGGACTGAGATGTGGAGATGATGATACGTTCTCTTCGTGTGTACCTTCAGGATGGATTTCTGGCGCTTTGGATGGATGTCTACTCTGGAGTTGGATGGTTGGTTTGGATGAGCGTCTGAGCGTTCACAATCTTTTTACATGGCGTTCATCGGGTGTGGCACATGGCACATATTCTGGTGGATTCAGTGCCCCCTGCTTATTATGCGGAGTCAAGTCTGTACCTAGTTGTCCTATGACCCTCACATACCCCTGAACCCAAGAAATTCGCGATGTTAATGGACATGATTCCTTTTCTTTGCTTGAGATTCTTCGTATTGTGATTGTTACCGCGAATCTTCCTTCTCGAGGAATTACAGTGGCAGCTTGGTGCTGAATCACCTCCTCATGACACTTAGAAAGGAGCTACAAAAGCAGCTTTATGAACAATAATCCTCCGAAAATCATTAACAAATCATGGTGTTTTGGAGGATTACTCCAGGTCTCAACATGCATCACTCACCTTCTACTCCCAAACTCTTGAGGCCTCTGGGACCCGTGATGTTCATGGCGGCGATAGGGAGAAATCGTCAATTGTCGTCTGATGAGACACCATCTGGCTCATTTCGACGATGCGTGCATTGCCAAATCCAAGAATGACCACTCTGGAAGGACATGGAACAGAGACTGGAAATTGAAAAATCGATTCCGAGAAGGCTCCAGACGGCCGTCATCGCAATGTTCAGAATCGGTATTCTGAACGATGGCGATTGCGGAAGTGACGACAGTGATTCGATCGATAGCATGCAGCCTGGGAGTATGCAAAGTCTCTTGTGCGGGTGCAGAGAGCCAGTTCGTGAGAAGGGAGTATAAATTGAGCATTTGGCATTGGGTGTACCTTGGAATAGTTAGAGTGGTTTGACCAAAGCGGCTCGGAGATGTGGTCATTATGCGTGTTTTTATACTAGCTTAAGTCTTGTTCAGACAATACAAGGCGCGTGGCAGCAAGCAGGTAGCCTAAAGAAGTTGAGACAGGGTCTTGATTGAATACTCTTTCTAACACATCCGCTTTAAGGAGACGAATAAAAGAGCCTGATAAATAAAGTAATGATATGTCCCCCGACCATTATAAAATAATTAGCGGAAACACTCCAACGATCGAAAAATAACCCCCAAATTTCCGTCCTGCAGCTAAGAAGAGGCGGGAAGGGCCAGAATAGCTGTAAAATTGCTAGTGCCAGCAAGGTAATAATCTGTAACACTAAGGAGAAGATACTGATGCCTTTAGCTCTAGGGTTAGCTTAAGCACCCCGAACTTGCACGACGTAAAGAGCAATTACATAGCCCAAACCTAATAAGATACAAACCAAGTTAAACATGTCTATAGCTAGAGATCAAAGAAAAGGGCCTGTAAAACCTCGTGCGCTTAGTCTCGGCGAGACAAGAGCCCAAACGAGACACCTACAAAAAAAGAAAGCGTGCACGAATACAAGGAAAGCCATATTATCAAGAGCTCTCCTAAGAGTGATCGCGCTTTGTTTGCTCACTAGTCCGTTCAACTGTTCGTTGCCCCGAACATCCTCCTCGCTAGCTAGCAAAGGAGTGTACTCAGGATCTCGCTCTCAGTGTCTAAGGAAGAAGTATAGCCTGAGATTCCGTGTTAACGATGCGGGATATAGTGTGGCTAGGCTAATCTCAACGTACTATATTATAGCGCAGAGCCACTGCACGAACACCTGGAAGTACCCGATCAAGGCCGAGAACGCCTGTATGCCACGGAGCTCTCCTCTATATAAGATGTACTAGACAGCGCCGGCGATAAGCCAGTTGACGAGACGCGTTGCAAACGACAATGTACCAAAGTAATATAAGCAGAGCATAAAGCGATTCGATACTCCGGTTGTCCTATATCTATGCATCTTGATGTACTGTTGTGACGGCAGGAGCAAAGCAATAGTCTAAAGCGCATAGTCTAAAGCGCATAGTCTAAAGCGCATAGTCTAAAGCGCATAGTCTAAAGCGCAAAGATCTAAGTCTCATTGTCTGTCAAAATACTAAACTAAGGAAGAAAGGAAAAGGCCAAAGGAATGGAATGGCCGAGCTCTTGTACCCCTATCCTAGTGCCCTAGGCGAAACAGGCGAAACCGCCAAGCTGTCGCATAGTAAGCCACATGTGACGACGACTGCCGTCACAACTGTGAGAGGTATACGAGAAGCAAAGCAGGAATTAGTAAGCTATAATGTGTTAGTAGGTAATCTAGAGTCTAGGGATGGGAGGGAAGAAGGGGAATTCTAGGGCTATACATATGGTTCTAGGATAGTGCAAATAGGTGATAGGACCTAGTACAGGCAAGGTGAAGATGAAGAGACAATCGTTGTGGTTTCGTTGCTATCTAATGATCTTATAAGGGGCGGCGGGATATGTAGATAGAAAAATGGGCAGGTCAATGACTACTTTCGAGAAGAAGAGGATGGAGGTCTCCCGTTGCTGACAAAGTGTTGGTAGGTAAGGTAGGTTAAGGTAGCACTAAGCCTAATCAAGAAGTCTCATCTCTCTGTTTAGTACTATTGTAGGGTCGGACCACCTTAAGCGATTGGCTACAAAAAAAATGTTTACGTGAATAGTGCACGCGAGGAAATATCAAAATTAAGCGACACTTCCGTTGGCACAAGGCCGTCAGCAATGTGACAGATCTGGTTCTTGATCATGTCACGTGGTGTGGCCGCTAGCTCGAGCAGAGTTTTACTTGAGCTCAGAGGCTCTCTCCTCTTGCTCTCTTCTCCCTCATTTTGTATTCTAAGGACTTAGGGTAGTTGAATTGAAATACTTCTGTTCTAGCACTACGAACTGTCACACTAATAATACAATGGCCAATCAGAACTCTAAACCACTCTGAGAGCAACACCTCATTTCCAACATTCCAACAATAGTCTATGAAGGTTGTGCTTCCATCCATATTATAAAGGTAGCAATAGCATTACCAGCAAAATCGGCAATATCAAATTGAATCCATGTTCTCGCCGCTTCAGCTCCATCTTGAAGAGCTCTAAACACGGCATTCCGCATTACACCATCGGTGATATCAGCATGAGTATGGGTTCCATGTAGAGTTGCCAACCAGGATCCAACAGCGTGATCTAGATCTCCTGAGAGCACACCTGTGTCCCACCCATCTGCAATAGAATGCGCCCATGCTGCGACTGAGTTTATTGGAAGAATATCTCTACCCGCATCAACCCCCGCTCTTATATTGATGAAATCCCAGAGTGCGAGAACACCACCCGTGATGAACTCCATAAGGTGGTCATAGTCTTCAATGCTATCCATAGCATTCGGTGATTCATCTCGGGTTTCTGGCTTGCTGCGAGCGAATCTGCTGCGAGCCTCGAGGATTTCAATCGGAGAAATTTCGCGTAACTCGTTGACCGTAACGTTGCTCCGTCCCTTTACGGCATTCGCATTTCTCTTCGATGACGTTTCCGATGTAATGTAAACGCTTGCGGCTGTACCCGACGCGAAACCCTGAAAATTTTTAAAAGCTACTGACGACCATTGTCTGGCGTCCTTGAGTGCGCCCTATCTAACGAATTAGTATCATAAATAGCCGAAATTTACAAGCGAACTCTGGAGCATGCTGCTCCTGAGACAGCTTCCATGGGAAATAATAACAATTTAGTATCAGAATAAGCTTACCTCACAACTCTTGTCTTCGAAAAACTCTAGAACACCAGCCCATGCTGTATTGTCAAACGGCTCTTTGAACCATCCCGACACTGGTTTGTGAAACTCGACACAGCCAGAATAACTGTCATAGAGGATGATGGTTTCAAGGTTCCCCGGGGAGGCAGCTTCAGCTACATTGAGTGACCACTCGGCATTGACACTGAGCCATACCGCAGCTGAGGCGAGGAGATGTAGTATTAAACGCATTATTGAAAGAAGTAACACGAGAAGGTTGGGCTTGGGAGATTGCGATGATGTTGGACAGGATTTAAAGCTTGCGATATTAGAAATCTAAGGTAGAAAAATAACGACCTTTTATACACTCTCTTCGCACTATTCTTGCTTTGAGCGTAGGATTTCCTACTTGAATAAGCAGAAAAATTTGTAATGATCACTAAATAAATATTAATATAGCCATGAATATCTGGATATCTAAAAATAAAAGACTCCAAGATTCCTTTTTAGGACAATGCGATGACAGCAATATCTATCTCTGGAAATCTTCCGTCACCAGAGAGGTTCGAAGGATTTTTAAGCTACACTAATCTCTTAGTTTATAATTGCAAGCTTAATACAAGGATATTTATTTGAGAAAAACGATGGAATCGACGGAAATAATTCTCGAGAGCTAGTTGTTTTCGCTACTAGTTAATACAAATTCTACCAGGCTTGTAGTGAACGCAAACCCGGGTTAAATACTTTGACACCGCAAGTCAAGGTTGAAAAAAATCCTAAAAATAAGCGGCTTTTTTTCAAAATATATATGCAGTTACAATGCAGACCTGAAATTTCAGAGGATTTGAAGATCGCTGTGTTAAAGTATTGTTGGTACAAAAGAAGAGTTGATGATTCAGGATAGTGTTTAAAGTCTTACGCGGACGCATTGTCTTATTCGGGAAATAAGCTAAGTTGGTGAATCCGCTCCTTCCTGCCTCAGTAATTACACTAGGCCAAAATTCCCGCTGGCCGTGGATTAAACTTTACGGAGACGCTAGTCGTGACGTTTGGATCTTCTTACAGTACAACCAACCCCCTATCTTTCTTGTGGAGTTGGCCCTTATGCGATGTGCAACAAAAGAGAAGCTGTTATTCTCCTCGATCTTACGTGACTTAACTTCACAACTCTTTGCCCAGTGGCAGCAAGATACAGCGACATGATGCAACAAAGGACCAGTGGGCTGCTATCTGAGCAATCCGGATGCATTAGCAGTCTGAATTCGGAGGCTAAGGTCGAAAATGAAAGCAAACGAACAATCGGCTCCACTGATGATAAGTGTAACAAAGACAAAACTTGTACGTGATCCTACGCCTTTGGTTGAGAGAAGGCGACTGTAAGCCAGGTGTAAGGAGCGTAGAGAGAAATCGCTTGGAAAGCACAACTTCCCTAAGAAATCTATTTAAATATTGAACGATACATTTCTTAATCCTATGAGATCAGCATCAAGCAACCTCCAGCATCAAGCAACCTCCAGCATCAAGCAACCTCCAGCATCAAGCAACCTCCAGCATCAAGGAATCAATCAATCAATCAATTAATCAGCGGCAAAAAAAGCCGAAGCTTGCAAGCGAGTGTGCACTGGAAGATACTCCAACATCAAGAAAGTAAGGATGGGCGAAAGAGATGTTCCAGAAGTAGATTGGTATAAGCTCTCCTTGAACTTCGTCATATCATCCAATGCGAGGCATCAACACCCCCAAAATGGAATCAGCGCCCACCGGGACAAGGCTCTTCCAAATGGTCCGGCTTTGAGAGTCACGGTTCGTGTTCATAGGCGGAGGTTGCTTGATGCTGGAGGTTGCTTGATGCTGGAGGTTGCTTGATGCTGGAGGTTGCTTGATGCTGGAGGTTGTTGATTGGGAGGGTGCAGGATGTATTGTATCCCGCCGTAAAACCCCCCAAGACTCCTTAAATGACAGACACAAAGGCAGTGCTGCAGTCGAGAATGGGTTTGAGCATTGATTAAAGGCCTTTCTGCCCTGTTATGAAACACCTACAACATTGTTAGATCTTGCCCGAGTGACAGAGTTAGAATGTAAACTTACGCTCTAGTAAAGCTATGCATCCCCGGATCTTTCAACTCAGTCCTTACTTTTCCAAGCAGCGCATGTACAGATGTTGCATGATAGGACCACAGAGTGTGAAGCCAATAACAGATCGTCGGGTATCTTCCACTGAAAATATCTCCCGAGCATATCGCGATAGGTCGAACCAGGTGCTGCTGTGATTATCCTCTCGCGGATTACTCTTCAGCTCGCCTGGAACGAGCACGTCGGACCAGTCATGCTCGGAGGCTGATCCCGTGGGCCCTTGCCATGTGTGGCTCGTGTGGCTCAGCTTTCGGGTGTTGCCAGCCAAAAGAGGGACAGTAATAGCGTTTTAAAGCCGATTCCAACATCATGTAAGAAGGCAGTCTGTTCATGTGCTCAAAACAATTAGTCATAGCAGTGGCACATTGTTCCTATAATAGCCCTTCAATT
Source organism: Gamarada debralockiae (assembly GCA_002803225.1). Taxonomy (NCBI): domain Eukaryota; kingdom Fungi; phylum Ascomycota; class Leotiomycetes; order Helotiales; family Hyphodiscaceae; genus Gamarada; species Gamarada debralockiae. The sequence continues at coordinate 29,144 of NXFV01001622.1, forward strand.
AGAAACCCAACCGTCCTTGGCGCCAGTAGCGCCTAAGACCCCGAATTAAGCTATACAGCTACTATTACTACATCCAATTAACAAGAGTACCAACAACTCAATTCGAATTTAGAATCACCTAGGTGTCAAAAACCCTGTAATTTCCTCTATTGCATGATCGGCCTCGCTTTTTGTACTTTTTTCTCTGCTTTCTCCTTTTCTGACGACTTTCTGGTGTCGTTTCTGAATTCCCCCGTTTCACACCCGAAAACGAAAAGTCCAAGATGAATATGTCCTCACCAAATACCATTTCTTTTTTAACTCGAATGGTCATAAGTCGGTTTTCAAAAGGCAACGTCTTCTGGGCTTCATCGAGCCGAAACCCTTCTTCATAATGGAAATCTTCAACCAGAATCTGGCTCAGAACGACCTGGAGTAGAACCTCCCTCTCCGGCTCTTTTATGCAATCCATCACTGACTTAATATGGACATCTATTCCAATTTGCCCTCCTTGATCTGGGAGAGATACAAATGTTAATATTATCACGAAAGCGGGTCCATCCATCTTAGAGAATAATAATGCAGCCCGTGAGCCACGCCAAGACTTTCCCCAACTCATTGACTTACTCTCGTAGTTCCAGTGATAGGAAGCGTCATAAGAGTCCGTAGGTTGAATCGGATACTTGCGGAATCGAGCTTTATGAAACCTAATACCCAGCTCCTGGCCGTAATTACGCAGCCAACAGTGATGGAAAGCGTCCGATACCTTGGATAAGAACAGAGGTCCAGCTGCATGGAAGTAGACATTCTGATTTTCTAAGGGAGCGGCTTGCGAATATTTAACTCCAATGAAGTCTTGATTGGCAGAACGGTAGAAGTCATCTTCGGAGCCAGAAACTTTTGACGCAGGCATCTGAGCGATTGGTATCGCTATAGCGGTACCAATGTTATTCGTATAGCCACATTGGAGTATTGCAAAGTGAGTTTGAGGTCCTGGGGGTGGATTGTGTTCAAGGAGACGCAGACGAATCCGCAATCCCCTATTCGTTATCGCGTACGGCTCCGTCCTCGTGGTGTGAGGAATAATGTTTGCGGATGCCTTGAAAGCAACTGGATGCGGTGCGAGTAACCCCACGCCTAGAAGTGGTTCATCTTCCATCATGAAACCAGTTCCAAAACCAGTTCCAAAGAGGGCATTGGGAAAGTGGTGGTTCCATGCAAACAGACTGTGATCATAATTCGATTGCATGATCGCCTCTTGTAGTCGGATGAATGCTCTTTCACCTTCTCCATAGAGGAGTGGCATGTTGATATTGAAAATACCCATAAGGCAGTACGCAATATCCTCAGTCTTAGTTGTTTCTCGACTGGAGGCCCAAGACATTCTTCGCGCGATGCTCTTAGTGTACAGTGACCTATGATCACGTAGGACGTCAGAGTCGATACCGGTGATCTCGAATATCTCTTCCTCAAGCTGTTTCTTCTCCCCTATTTCGTTCCACGAGGAGTCATAAAAGTATACGGTTTTTGGAGCTATGAGTTCTTGAAGAGTCCAGCCTCTCTTGAACCAGCGGGATTGGGGGAGAAACGAGAGTGCAGGAAGCGGAGGAGGAGGAGGAGTTATCTCCTTAGAATTGGAGTCGATCTCCATAACCTCCCATCTAGGTTCTTTCGGAGACATCTTCAAGATACGCAAAGCAGACCTTGGACTTTCGATACCAACGAAACATCGAATTAATCGTTTCTGAGAGTTCTGCCGATGAAGTTTTGTCGATGCAACATGTGTCGACCCAGACATAGTTACAGTTGTGCTTTGCCGCTTGGATGGTTGATCCGAGAATCTTGTTCCAGCCTTTCTTATTTCGGCCTAAGTCAGCTGTAAGGTCCTGGAAGGTCACCTCTTCGTCCCCCCAGGTATGCGATAGGGCGGCGTATTCTGGGACATCAGAATAGAATGCCTCTAACTGAAACGTCTTGATGTTGAGCAATCGCATGGCCGTGGTCTACCAAGTCCCATATTCGACTGTGCAAACTCGATTTAAGAGTGAGCTTTCGAGAGACGAGGCTAGGTAAGCGCTGACTTGTCACGCGTGAAAAAACCTAATGGCACAGACCCTGAAATATCAGGCCTACTATGGCCTGCGCACTGAGAATCCCGATGTCCCATCTTATGTAATCCCCCTCCTCATCTTCAGTAGCTACGTATATCAAAATAAAACCATTTCTGCCCACCAAACAGTGCAAATACCTCCTTCCCCAAGGTTTTCCCAATAAAAGGAAACCCCCATCTCACCGGGCTTTTGTTCTCCTCCTGGCCGTAGGCCGGGGCGTTTCCTCCTGCGACACCTACGGTGAAAAAGTAAAATCCTTTCTTAGCTGGGCTTCTCTTCTTCCACCGTTGAACGGGTGTGTTTCTTTTTGCTTTTTCGCCCTCGATCATAAACCAACGAGGCGGAAAGTTTCCATTCCTTCTTTTTTGCGTCGTTGGATTATTTTTGCGTCTGGGTTCCGGTGCGTTGACGAAGAGCCGTGAAGCGAAGTGAGGTTGTGTGGTGATGAGACCGATGGTGAGCTAGAAGGAGATGCGCGAATACACGAATGACTTGCGCGAGAGTCCAACAAGGAGCCCCGGACAGTCTCTCACTGGTGGTCCACGACCACATGTATCGTTTTCAAGCTTTTGGACCACATGAGTGAAGACGAGCGCACTCGAAATATCGCATGTATTATATTACAGTCCAATCAAATTCATGTACGCGCCATCCAATGCAGAGTCCCAGTTCCTTGGCTTGAGAAGGAGACCATGTACAACAACGAAATCGAAATCAAACTCAATCTACAAAAGAGTCATTCCCCCAACCATACCCAATAGCACGATCAACATCACAGAGAAAATCTTTGAATCCAAAGGCGCGGGTCTCATGGCATCACTCTTCTTGGTGCTCGTCCCAGAGCTCGAGCTGGCCGTCTCAGTCACAGTTCCTGATCCTGCAGTTGCAGTTCCCGTGCTCTCAGTCTCCGAGTCTCCAGCCTCTTGAGATCCAGTGCCGTTCAATCCAGGTCCAGTTCCTGCACCAGTGCTCATAAACTTCTCCGCAGCTGCGGGAATCGCTGGCAAGTCGTCGTTGGCAACATCCCAGTCGGCGGACTCAGTTGGGCAGGTAGATGCTGCTGAGGTGGATGAGGCGCCTCCGTTGCCAGTGGGGTTGGCTTGGGCGGAGTAGGCGGATTGGAGATAGGTGAAGTCAGCGTTAGGGGTCACGGTGTCGCCGTCGATTGTGACGAGTCCGTAGCCATTGCCTTCTTGGGAATACTCATAGACGAGACCGCCGGAGAAGACGCCAGTCATTTCGGTATTGTAGAGTGCTGATACCTCCTAGAAATGAGTCAGCAGTATGATCTAGGGGCTGGATGGAACCCTAAAGAACTTACCTGGAAGGTGCGGTTGTTGGTAATGCAGCCATATTCGGACATGCTGGTTCTAATTAGTATGGGACGTGGATTTCTAGGATTGACCAAGAACTTACAAGAGAGGGATTCCATAGCCTGTGTAGTTGGCAACCAATGTATCCCAGCCAGAGGTCGTGAATGAAGAAGGATCACACCAAGAGTAGTCGTTAATGGCATAGAAGTCGCTACGTTGATCGTCCGTTCCACAGTTCATGTACTCAGCCATGATTTGCTGGTTCTGCTCAACATCTGCCGCTGAGTATCCGACTGGGATAGATCGATAACCTCTGCTGCCAATATATTGCTTCATGTCTCTGGTCACAGCCTTCACATACGGAGCACAGTTGGTGTTGCTAGCATTATTGATAACTTCGTTACCGGAAAGAAATGCCATGGTGTTTGTGTAGTTGGCGAATGAGTCGATTGTAGCGAAAACGGATTGGAGATAGACGCTGTTGTAGGATTCCTTGGGATCGTTTCGGTTGAGGGAGTACAGGGGAGTGTCGGTGTCGAGGACGAGATAAATTCCTGCTTCTGCAAGCGCGTTCATGCAAGAGTCATGATTGGCGGTGTTGTCGACTGCGTACACTCGGATTGTGTTAATTCCTAGCTTGGTAAAGTAGGGAATGTCTCGTGCGCATCCAGTTGCATCTGCAATGGGGTCACTGACGACGCCAGTTCCTCCGCCTGAAAATTGATTAGAATTTGGTGAGATATATTCAATGGAGATCAATTACCTGGCTGATAATCGACACCTCTGATGTAGAAACGTTCACTTCCTTTGTAAAATGCTGGAGAATTGCGTTAGCAACAGCCATTTAACTCACATTGATCTTGAGCCATACCATTTCCAGTGACGGTAATTGGAGTGACAGTTGTAGAAGCTCGAGGTGCCAAAACTGGTGTACCTGCTGTAACGACCGAAGAAAGAGCTGCAGCCAAAAGGCTGTACATTGTGTTTTGCTTCATTTTGAAATGTTGATTGTGGACGAAATATCAATTCTTTTCCAAACGTTCAACTGACAGTAAATAAAAAGGGGTAAGTGAGCGTAGTGTAAAAATTAAAGAGCCTTGCGATACAGCCTCGTGAATGAGGGAACGTAGGGCAAAACGAAAGTGGTGAGGAGTTGGGGAAAGGTAGAAAAAGTCTTGGCAGCTTGGCAAAAAGTAGGACGAGCGAGATTAATGAAGAAAATGGCTCGATGAACATCTTAAAGGGTGAAACGAAATTGAGACGAATGGGTCCGATTGGGAATTACGCGTCACGGACGCATATCCGAGTTCCACATCTCCCCTAAATAAAGAACATCCCTGCCAAGGAAAATTCGGCAAGGAAGCACGTGATAAGCATGCAAAGTCGATTTTGCAAGAGAGAATTCATGAAGCAGGATATTTTCTGGAAAATTAATGCGGGTGTCTTGGATGAGTCCTAACAGCATCTAGTTAACCTAGAAGCTTGAAGATAAAAGTCGTTGAGCTCGATTCTCATGCTCTGGAGGCTTTCGCTGAAGCATTCTATGCCTCGAACGTGGAGTGGAGATGGCCACATCCGCAAGCCACATCATCGTTCAAAACTGCTTCTTAGTCTTCACAAAATACTGGAGAACCATGCCAACTAGCAAAGTTCCTAAACTTATTCTAGATCTTGGTGATCCACGACCAAGAGTAATGACTGAATGGCCACTTGCCCTTTTCCCATTCTGGACATGGTTTGAATTACTCTTGTTGCACTGATTTGATGCCGTCGCCCACGAATTTTACTCCTGGATGCTTCAACATCTCGGCTTCAGAGAGCATGTTACCAAAGACATGAAAATGGCCCAGATGGGAGAGAAAGAAGACAGAAATAAACGAGGTGACATTAAGCTCAGAATGCCAAGACTCACTTGCGAATCCTTCCAAACTGGGCTTATCACATGATCACGATGCGCGACGGGAATTTTGTTTACTTTGAAGTGAAGCGAGCCCCACGTTGATCTCCAGACCGCCTCAGCATCCAAACAGCAAATTAAAGGCGTGATATCATGTTATTACTGCCCCAGGAGAGTCTACCCCCTCCAGGATGTCTTCATCAACAAGCAATTCCTCCCTCGCAAGATCGCGCAGCTTGCGTTCAAACAGTCTCAAACCCCCATCGTCCCTGAACCCCCGGCCAACTACCCCGGCTCCAGGACCGTCAAATGTTACTCTCTTCCTTACGAATTTGCGTCTTCTCGAGCTGGATCTACGAGGTGACTGGCCTGATATCACTGCTGTGACATTTTCTACGAGCGCGCGGCAGGAGAACCAGAAGAAGCGGATACAATGTGTTGAATGGGCTCTGTACCACCTCTTTGCCCTCTGGGACCCAGAAGAGACTCAAAATGTAGGTCTTGCTCATTCGCGGATTTAAATTTATGGTAATAACCTACTTTGCAGAAACTACAGCCATTCTTCCCTCCGCTTGAACCACTACAATCTCTCAACCTCCGAGCGGCCCTTTTCCGATGTCTCGACCAAGCCAAGAAGAATGGAGTCCTAGGAAGGGATACGGTTTTGAGGAAAACGATGCTTGATGAATGCAAGGGCGAGAGATTGGAAGAAGTACTGGCTATTTTCTCGAATGCGGTTCTCAAAAAGGTGCTGCAAGAGGAAGATTCGGAACATCACAAAGCAATTGCGCGACAGTTGGCATACGAAAATTTCTCTTACACTGGCGAACGGACTGTATTATCAGCATTGATATTGGCGCACAAAGTATCGCTTGGCAATCATTTACGAGGGAAGGAGGATTCAAGAGCCAAATACCGCGACTTCTCCAACCTTCTTGATCTGAACGATCGCCGAATAGTCCGCCGCCATGAGCAATTGAAGGAAGTGATCAAGGAACAAGGCCCACGAGAAAAATTATCAAACAGGGAGGCTGGCGCGTTACAGGATCAAGTGCAAAGAAATTGGTCTGGCAGTGACGAGTGGTTGGAAACAATCCTGTACGGGGACAGCAGATTTAGTCAAGATGGACTTCTAGCAACACCATTTGAGCGAGTCTGGAAGCATGTCGAGAATAGCAGTATTGGTGATATCGAAGGCAGGCAAGGCGTTGGCCTGCTCGAGCAGCTTGATGCGCGGGTCAGAGATCAGGAAAATCGATTGGCAAGATGGCAAGATTTTGGAAGGACTTTATCCGCGGCACGTCCTGGTTCTCCTTCCAAGAAGAAGGATCCTGAGGCAAAGCAAACGAAGATCGATCTTGGATTCAACAAACATGAGGATTTACAGATTGGTCGAACCAATGCGAAGGCTATAGGGAACACATCCACAGTGTCTCTCGATGAGTACACCCACCTCATTGAGAAAATGAGGACGGAACTTTTGGAAGTTGGAAAACCGCAGGTCCGACATACGCTCACTCCAAGACAGAGCCTGCGTCCCGAGAAGCCACTACCTACAGTGAGCTCTCCTCCTGTATCCAAACCCGAATCTCCATCCGGGAAAGATGAAGATTGGTCTTCAGCAAGTGACACCGACGAGCCGTCCCTTGGTTTCAACACTAGGAAATCTACATCCCAGACTCCGCCGTCTGAAGTTCTCCTGAGTGAACCCCAGAGCAAAGAAGTTATCTCAGAACTTCCATCCAAGGCGAGACCAGGTGCTGCCGCGCCTAAAGTTACCACCGACCCAAGGAAAGAAGTCGAGTCCAAGCCCTCACGAGAGCCAGCGCCCATCCAGAAAGAGCGCTCTCCATCACCAAAACATCTGGCTCGCACTCCTCCACCAATCGAAGTTCCCAAGCCAAACGACTCCGAATCAGATCTCGCAGATCAAATCCTCAACTCCATGTCTGCCGCATCACCCTCGCCCAAGAAGCAACGCCATACCCTGTCCCTAGCAGAGCGTACCCGCCTCTCTATGTCCCGTGCCTCGCACTCCCAATACTCCGACCTGCACGATGACTGCGATAACCTTGCTGATCTTCCTCGGCTTTCCATCCGGCCCAAACCGCCTCACCGCGCTAGCTCATCAGCATCACCCGAGGACGACAAGCACGCCAATCTAATCGAGCGGACGAGAAAAAGTATGGCGGGTTTTGAAGCCGCGCAAAAGAAAGCACAGCTAGAACGAAGGAGGAGCGTCAAGGATGCAAAAAAGAAACAGAGAGAGTCGAGCTACTTTCCTAGGTTGGAGGAGGAAGAGGTGGTGACTACACCTGGCATTGATAAGCAAGAGTTGATGGAAGGTGACCCAGATTATGAGAGTGTGTTTATGAGTCGCCCGAAGATTAAGACGAGTCCGGCTGTTAGTCCTACGCGGACTTGGGGTGATGAGGATGGGTTGGGTGACTGAGTGCGTTAGCATAGACCGGTCTTGGAATCGGACTGACGGCGAAAGGCTTTGGAATAACATACTTTGAATGAGACGTGACTTCTACAATGGATTAGTGTATCCACAAAGTGCTTTGCGCAGCTCATTTTCCTCCTCCAGACCTTGCCTCGTTCCTCGAACAGAGATCTAAGCACCAGTACGGCTAATGAGCAAAGATTCCTATTTTTGGAAATCGAAAAGTGATTCCGATAAAATCACTGTGTGAAGTTGCACTTAGAAATCCTCTCCCGTCAATCAACGGAACGTACTCGCAAAAGTATGTCCTTTCAAAGTTTAAATTATGGATTTAGACCAAAAATCCAGCTCGTATCGACTCACCTCATCCTACGTAAATCTCAGCATCACAAGGCTGAGTCCTGTCGGCAGTTCAGGGCATTTCGCTTCGTGATTGGCCGCGAACCTGGTCCCTGCATGAAGATCTTCACTCCCTTACCAAAAAAGGGTAGTTTGTGCCACTACCAATATAGCGCCGTACCCGTTCGATGGAATCACGAGCTTCTCGTATCGTACTCCGTCATACAGTGTACAAAGAGCACGATTTCAGAATCAGCTCGGAATATTCACCAGCCAGCGCTCGTGTAGTTATCCCTAACTGGATCAAATACGAAGGTATACGCAAAGCTCGAGATATATAAGTCTGCGCTCTATGCGCTGTCAATCATTCAGATCCATTCAATCAACCAATCCATTTCCACCCGCATTCAAAACCTCACTCCAAATATCCCAAAGATCACAACCAAAATGCATTCCTCAGTCCTCACCCTCGCATCTCTCCTCATCACAGCTCTCGCCCTGCCCCAAGGCCCAGTCCAATCCGGTCCCGGTCCCTGGTACGTCACAAATTACAATCCCGGCTGCGGGACCTCGCCTGCGGGGTGCGCATATAGCTTCGATATCTCGTACACGCCTCCCTACAGCTCCGATCCATCGATCACTGAACCGGCATTCTCCACATCCTGTACGGGCACGGATATTCAGGGAGGCTATAAGGCTTGTGCTGATGCGAGCGTGAGCTCGAACGATGAGCCGGGACAGGGAATGAGTATGCTGTTTGTGCAGCATGTGTATATGCAGGGAGAAACGAGGTATACGATAACGGGAAACTACACGATTACGGAGTTAGAGACTGATGGGCAGAGTTTTGTGATTGTGCCTAGTGCTATTACCGTTGTTGCTTAGGGGTGGAGTGGATTGAAAGGAGGATCGGGAGGGGAGGTTCTGTTATTTGGAGGGGAAATATAAAAGGACTTCACAAACAGCAGTTATGGAAATCCAATTGTTGGAGAAAGGGTTATGTTTGACGTGAGTCCGATTCAATATGTGCAGTCATATCTCTCTGAGGTGACTATGTGAGCGTTCCAAGACCCAAAATCAGTGTGTATCCAAGCCAGTACATATCAAAATCCCTTTTTCCAGTGTGTGCACCCAACCCTCTCCGCGCACTCTCTACTCAATGTCTCTATTAGAACCACCAAAGCGATGTCCCTCCAACCACTTCCGAATGCCCTCAGTCCCCAAAATCTACCGAATCCGGATGTGTCCGCACACGGAGGGGGTTGGAATTGAAGTCATGGATACAGCTGTTGCCACTTGCATTCGTAATGCAGGATGGCTTGATATGAATATCCATGCATAAGCCGAGGTTTGTACACTTTCCGTCTATGACGAAGGATGGGCAGAGATGGTTGTTGAAGGGACTATTTGGGGATGTTTCATCAGATGTAGGTTAGTGACATTGGGCACACATTGCATAGTCTGTCGGAGACGGACGACAGCTTATAGCCTACGATGCTCCAGGGATCGAAGGATAGGGTGGAAGGTTGGGCGGCGTGGGTGGAAGCAGACGAGCTTTCTTGAGCGGTGGCTCGTGCTTCGGAAGATTAAGATAAACGAGTTTTTTTCATCATCGTGGGTAGGAGGTCTAGTCGCAGCAGTGGTAACGGAGGAGATAACCTAGATGGGTGAGTTTTGTTCGGGTAAAATACAGAGTTGGGAAAGTTTAGGCTGCGCAGCAGGAAGAGGACCTGCCAGGACTCAACTTCAGCCTTCGAAGGGCTGGCTGCTCCTGTCTATCAAAGTCAAAGCAGTAACACTGACCTTGACTCCTGGTCATAAAATTTAGACAAAGTCTAGTTGGTGAATTTTGGTAACGTACTCTTCTCGCCTGAGGTTTTTGTATCTCCTGTGGAGTCAAAGCTTCCAGCTCGCTTCTGGTGATTATTTTTCTGCTTCATAGTGGGATCCATGGTTGTTTTTCTTGATTTGTATTGATGCAGTGAACCTTATGGGTAGTTTCGAGGCGCCAGAAGATGCGGAAGGCTGAAGTGGCGTTGGATTACGAAAGTTGACCTGTCAGGTGGAGATAAGTGACCAAGGTATTGTACAGGCTAGCCGCGACTCTAACAATATCTCCTCCCCCTCAAACCCTACTTTAAAATACCCTAAAACGCTTAAAAATTTGATATAAAGAAAGCCGCAAAGCGGGCGCGTTAAATATAACGCAGGAACGCAGCAGCCCTTCACTTAGGCCTTGTTTGGGAAAAATAACCTGACTAGATTACAACAATAATCTAAGTTGAGATTAAATAAGCAAAACACTTTATAGATTATTCTTATTTAGATTAATCTTTTAATAATATACCATACAAATAAATAAATGCTCTTTTTCACAGATTATTTAAAAAATAACCGTGTCTTCAGCCTTATCCTTTACCTCCGGCCCACTAAAAACTATTATTCTTATATGTCACACCTCTAATACCTTATCCTGTACTATATTATACACAATACATCTTTTAGAAAGCCTTAATCTTGAAGACATAAATTCCAACAATTGCAATTGGTGTAGTGCTTTAAGGGATGAGAAAACACTTTGCTTGACCGGTCAATCTAGACGCGAATATCTTAATGAACTGTTATCTAGCAGCCTTAAACTTATCTACGGAGTCTTGCGTATGAAAAGAGAGACTTTTTATAGACTTTGCCAATGGTTTCAAAGCAACGCTCTAAACGCAGGCTCGGTTAGGTAGCTAGGGGAAGGTCAGCTATGCTTATGAGGACAGCTTCTGTTCTTCTTCTGTACAAAGAGTATCTCCCAGCGTTTGGGTCTCTAAAGTACTCCCCAGAATCTTCTTTGAGTCGCTTCGTGCTTGGTGATAGGGACCACAGCGGTGGCGACCCTTGACGGATTCTGCTGTCAGTTTCATTTTCTAAACTCGCCTTGAGAATCCATACCTATGACCAAAATTGTAGGATACTCTAGATAATCAAGCAAGTTGTATGAGGCTAGGTAGCACACTTCTCAATCATTGGTGTGTTCTCTACTTTCGTAAGATCAGAAATGTTGATTGCTATAACTAACTTGCCGGAAGGCTAATCAGGTTTATCTTTCCTGACTTTGTTGTATTTAGAACCGCCACGATAAGAGCCTTTTCCTCCGCGTTGCTGCGAACCCATGTACCGCCCATTGCCTCTGGTTGTATATACTAACATAATGGGAGTGTCAAGTTCGACCTGAGAATTTGAGGCTAACAAAAGCTCATCTAGGATAGATGTCACTGGCTTGCAAAAGCTTCGAATTTGTGTTCAAGAGAGGGAGTTCCTCACTTGTCTTTGGCCCATCGAATTTATGGGGAGATTACTTATCGAGGCCCAGCTCGAGGCCGCTGGCCTAACGGTTTTTCTTTTCCCTAGAATTAAAGGGCACATGTGAGGCGCGGAAATCAAGATGGAGAAAGAAGGCTTCACTAGACTTCATTCATTATTTAAGGCTCTTGCAATATGGTCACGTGACCGACGAGAAGTAAGGAGAATGCGGTTGGATTATTAAGGCTGTAAAGATACTGGAGATACTAACGAACAAACCAAGTATAGTAGTCTGTACTTATAGACAGAAATCCCCTTATGAATTATAGAACACGTCACGCTGCTCAAGTGAGCTGTGAGCCATGTGATGCCATGTGACACCATGTGACTCAGCAGGCATCAGAGACACTAGCTATCTGCCTAGAACCAGAGTCACAGATTCCTCATTTCCAACAAAGGCCAATTGCAATTGAAATCCGTCCATTTTATTCGCTATGCGAGTGAAGGTTTTTGCGACAGCTTTACAAAGGGTGTCACGTAGGGAGACTACCAATCGGCACTGGTGCCATGAAAATGACCAAAACTGCTGCGTAGGCAGCTGTCGACGCAACAATTTCGAATCTTGATCCCCCAAGAAACAAAATTAGCACACTAAAGACGATGGTAAAAGCCGTGAGGGCCCCAAGCTGCATGTTTGTCAGCCTAGCAAAGGTGTCCAAGTTTTGGGACGTTGCAACCAGGTCTCCTATCAGCTTGAGAGTCCAAACGGCGATAAGCATGAAGGCCATTATAATGACTAGAACCGTCACAGTAATGGCAAGGCTAACTTTACTTTCAGAAATTACCTTTCGGTCAGGGGTTGAAATTTCTTGTCCTAGGTAGCATTAGCGTGCGCGAGGAAAAGACTTGAATCAGCAAAGGGGAGCTGCGACGCACCTGAAACCATGATTTTAATGAATTAGAATTAGCGAAGGAGTTAGAGAGCCAACGTAACAAGACAGGTTGTTCGTTGATGTCAGGGTTCAACACTATGAGATCCTTCTTATTGTCAAGCAGTCCCTGACTGCCGTTGAGAAATTGGGGGGCACCACTGCCGAACCGGGAATTGATACACTCCGCCGCATTGTCGACGGTACGAGCGATTGGTCGTTCGAACTCCTGCAACTTGTGCTGATGAGCGAGGGCCTCGTCTAATTCAATCCCATCAGCTTCAGAGATCAGCTTCAAGCATAGTCTAGGTACTTACAATATTCGTTGATCGCTATTCTCAGGGCTTGAGCCACTTCCCACCTCTCTCTCATCTTCCCAATCCAGATGTCTGACATATCAAATGGCCAAGGCTTTCCAGAGCTATACTCGTCCCAGCTTCTTCTTCGTGCCCACATCTTCTCAGCTCGTCCGAAAATCTCAAAGTCTTCCCATGATCGCACTGCAAGGGTAATAGCCAAAGAAGGTGGTGCTCGTCGTAGCCTCAGCTGCTTAAGGCCCTCATGATCTGGTTGCCAATTCTTCAGATGTCGTTCGAAATGATCTTCCAGAATACGGATGCGTTGTTGGAACATTTGGATAATGTGAGGACCACTTCTCGAGGCCAAAACTGTCTCGCTGCTTTTACAAGTCTGGCGGAAGGCATCAAAACACATGCAAATGGTATCTGCCCCAGCATTTGCTTGGGAGATCTTAGCCGTCTCGGTAATATCACAAAAGTAATCTGGAAGGATCTGGAGAGAGTGCGGTCGTTGATAGGCACAATTTGTGTGCAGGACAAAGTCTTCTGGCACTCCAGAAGCGATTCGAGGGCCTCTATCTGTCACAGGGCCCCAGAACAGGTCCTGTGGAAGTGATGGTAATTTTTGAATCGAATTTCTGCTACCGTGTTCGAGAGTTTCCAAAACAGCATGTATCTGGGCATATTGATTCGCCGGCGCTTGCATCTCCTGGTCTGCACTGAGGTCTGATATTGCAGTTGTTTCATTTGGGATCGAAATAGCTGTCGGATATGTGTATTCCGCGGTTCTCTCTGCTTGGGCAGAAGATGACGGGTTGTTCAAGGATTGTGCATATCTATGCAGCTCAACATTGAGGGAAAGTAGACAGCTGAGGCGCTCCCGAAGTTGATCAAGATTCTCTTTGGAGGGCTGAAAGCATAGATCAATCAGGTCGACACCGCGTTCTTCAACATCGGTATCAGTTTGTCTGAATCGATACTTGTAGTCTTCCCTATCCAAATGAGTCTGCTTTTCTTGAAGAGCAGCAACCCGACTTTGCAAGTAAAGCAAGTTCCTTGTAGACGACCGATGAAATATCTTAAAGATATCCGAGGCCTTGTCGTTATTCCCAGTAACAGAAGACCATGCTGCTACTTTTGGAAAGCCATCCAACAGTTTTGAAGCTTCCAAGGGTCCTTTTTCGGGGTCCTTGAAAGCAGATAAGGCTGTTAGATTGCGCTGAAGACTCTAGCATGGGATTAGCGTGTGATAATGTGAGATAATCTTCGAGAATACTTACTGCGAGTGGCACGCTTGTCTCAGAAGTCGCTCTGCTTTCAAGTCTTGGTCCTTCGGAGGTCATCATAAGATTTTATGTGAGCGGAAATACTTTCACTGAGGCGGGAGGAGACTCCAGTTTATGAAAGTTGACAAGGTGTTCTGGCGGCCTCAGCTGAAAAGCCACCAAAAGATTTCGCCCATCTATTGGTACAAGCTCACCAAACAGATGTTGGCTGCAAGACGGAAGCATAAGATGCGGTGATGCCTCGCCGAGATGATTTTTGAGAAACATATCGAATAATGACCTCGGACGGGGCTTCCCGCGAGGCTGTAAATCCTCGTCAGAGAACAGAGCAACCTGCATCGCGAGGATCGGGATACTGCAAAGATGCCCGACTCACAGTCTGGCAGAATACGCGGAAAAATGTCCGTGCGCCCCATCCAGTCGCGCTAGGCGTGACAGCTCTACAATGGGGAACTTACGAGAGGGAGACGCTTGTAGAAGGTGCATTATCACGAAGACTAAGCTAAGGAAAGAAGGAAGAGCGTTGTGTAAGAAGCTGACTTTTAAATACAAAAGTAGTAGAGCGGTAGTAGGCAGCAATTCAACCTACACGTGATTATCACGTGACATATGCTTTAGGGCTGTCACAAAATAGGGCGAGTGTCTCGATGCTCGGATTCGCTATGGCCAGCTTCGTCCTTACTATCATTGCGTATTAAAGCTCCATTTGAGGCCTTTCGCATCATGCAGAGGCTGTCTGAGCCACAGCAGATATTGTAAGTGGCTCGAAGGACGGCTCTTGTGTCAAGCCCAGTTACATATTTCGATCTCATTGCAGATGAAAGTACAGGCTAATTGGCGGGGTTGACGCCTGGGGCATCACAGCCTACAAGTCGCCACTGGACAAGACCTGCCACGTAGGGCCTGTGCGCTCCTTAACCTTCTCTCTAATAACTTATTCACGACAAATCTATATTCCAGCAGCTACTCCGCTAATCTGCTTTTGTCTGCATTTGCGGACGTCGTTACTAGTTCTGCCTAGGCGAAAATTGACGAGGCCGTGTGGGCTTAACAGAATTACAATATTCAGACAAAGACAAAAGCCAACAGATTAACCCGAGACTTACTATTCCCTACGAAATATCCCTAATTTGCCTCTCTTGCAACCTCTATCAAAGGTGAATTTATTACGCGTATCCCTATAGAGCATCACTTTCAATGACCTAGTCGAGCTGGCGAGAAATCAAACGAAGGGGAGGATATCAACAGGCAATATTCACTGCTATCCCGTTATCCTAGTCTCGCCGGGTGGGAATGAGACGGAAGCGCTCACTCTACATTTCGCTTTTCGAGAAGTCAAGATTCCTAACGACTGTGATAGAGCTGTTTCACTCTCTAGGCCAAGCCTCACTACAACTTGTCGGGCGTTGATATATATTGAACCCATGTTACTGACTTGTTCGCTCCGGTCAGGAAGATCGTATTGGTTAATACAAATAGTATCAATCCAGAAGATGCGTAAATGTCTGCACGTCTCAAGTGGCGTAGTGCTACACTCAAATTCTGGGTCACTGGTAATGTCGTGAGTGAGCTAGCCTAGCGGCGTTGTTGATTTCGAGCAAGGTCTACTTCTCTGGGTTTGACCCTACATTACTAAGACTATTTCGGCATCTACAAAAAGTCGGAACATTCCCTAGATACTTTACTTGCTGAACCTAAATGTTGAGGATAAATTTCGAAATTTCGAATCGAAATTTCGAAGAAGCAAGGATACTTCCCAGGGAGACTAATACTACGCTAAACCGAGTCCGTGTATACGAGTACGGGAGCCCGCAGATCTCTCGCGTAAGCGCTAAGCTTGGACGACAAGGGAAGAAACGGAAATCAAATAAGTTTCCTCGCTGTGTCATTGAAAAGAAAATTAGCACTAGCATCTATCATCATTGCCACTACACGGACAGGAAGTCTTTTATGACCTTTAGCTGCCATTCAATCTGTACATCATAGGGAGAGACAACTTGCGGGAACTCCCCAACTTTTCGTCCGTCCACTTGCTTCATCCTATCATTATGGCACTTATTTTACTCACTTTCGGCACCTTATTCTTTGCATTCATCCTCTATCCATGTCTCAAAGTCGCTCAAAACTATCACCAAGCGCGCAAGTTGGGCCTCCCAATCCTCATCACCCCTTGCGACGCCTTGAATCCTATCTGGGCCCTGACACAACAATACTTCGCTCCAATCCTCTACTTTTTATCTGAAAATTTACCTCCTCCGTTATGCCACATCTTCGATTTCGTTCACTATAGCACCATGGGTTGGAACTTCAACGCCTGTTACACACCACTGACTCTCCCCTTCAATTACTATTCTCCAGCATTCCTTATTGTCTCTCCTGGCGAAACACAACTTATTATTTCCGACCCGGACGCCGTAGAAGACATTCTCTCACGGGTTCGCAAAGACTTTATCAAGTCTAAAGCCATGTACGGACCCCTCGAGATCTTTGGACCTAACGTCGATTCGGTGAACGGAGAAGACTGGGCGCGACACCGACGTATCACAGCTCCGCCATTCAATGAGCGGAACTCGGGAATGGTGTGGAAAGAGAGCCTACGGCAGGCTAGTGGGATGTTGAAGTCATGGATATCAAAGGGGAATGAGGAAGGTGTTATAAATACACCAAATGAGACGATGGCCTTAGCATTGCATGTGCTCACTGCGGCGGGGTTTGGCAAGACGTATGAGTTTGGTTCTGGGGTGCAAGAGGTTTCACTTGGGCATAGTCTGAGCTATCGTGATGCGTTAAAAATGGTTTTGGGACATCTGCATGGCGCGATCATCACGAGTGCTTTATGTATGCACATGCCGTCATTTCTTCTGCCGAGAAACGTGAATGATATAAGGACAGCTGTTATCGAGTTCAAGAAGTACATGGTTGAAATGGTCGACGAAGAGCGGACGACTATCAAGAACAGAGGAGGAGAGAAGGATAATTTGATGAGTGTTTTGTTACGGTCTTCGCAGTCTGAAGCCGAGGGGAAGAACAGAAGTGCTCTGAGCGACGAGGAGATCTTTGGCAATCTGTTCATCTACAACCTTGCAGGCCATGATACGACAGCAAATACCCTGGCGTACGCCATCACGATACTCGCTACTAACCATAAGTATCAAGATTGGATAGGGGAGGAAGTCAACGCAGTGTTCAATGGCCGACAGAGTGTGGAAGACTGGGAGTATGAAGAGGCTTTCCCGAAGCTCAAGAGATGCCTAGCTCTTATGGTACGTTTTTTCACTGTTAAATGTTTCAGTGCAGTCATGATCCACTGACAATTCAAAGTACGAAACCCTCCGACTCTACGGCCCAGTAACTTTCCTCCCAAAATACACCCAGGATTCTTCCCAACCTCTAACAATTCAATCAAAATCATATCTCATCCCACCCCATACGTACACAATTATCAACATGGCAGCAGTCCACACCAATCCCTCTTACTGGGGGCCTGATGCTCTCGCGTTCCGCCCGGATCGCTTCATAACATCAACCGGCCAAAGCCTTGAACAGGAAAAATTGCTACAGCCTCCAGCTGGAAACTTCATTCCCTGGGCTTCAGGATCACGAGTCTGTCCTGGGAAGAAATTTGCGCAGGTAGAGTTTGTTGCCGTGATTGCAAAGCTCTTCATGAGACACAGGGTTAGCCCAAAGCTGGAGGTGGGCGAGACGAAGGAGATGGCTGCTGAGAGGGTGAAGAGGTCCGTGTTGGATAGTGGGATCAGTGTTACGCTTAGCATGAAGCATCCTGAGAGGATTCGTCTGGTTTGGGAAGAGAAGGCTTGATGGGAAGAACGGTTGGATAAGGAAAATTTTTTCATATCACTCGATTCATGTCAGCGATTGATGAGCAATAGTAACCTGACCACTAGAGACTAGAGTGGGCGGTGTAACGCAGTACCAATGGATATCTGTAAGCGCAATATTCAAAACATCCAAACACCAAGTCCTCACGACCAAATGATCTCCTTTTCATATTTCCTCATCAAAAAGCCGGTCGGATCCTCCTCCTTGACGTGAGCCCAAGCCCCCGCAAAATGGACCAGGAACGTACCCCTCTCCCATCCCCTCCCTGCCTTGTCCCAGCACTTGATCTCATCAGGAAACGCGTTGATCTTCCACTGCGGAATCCACAACGCCTGATCAGCTTCGCCGTGCGCATTGTTGTTGATGACGTCTCTGATGCAATCTTGCTCACTCAAGTCCCGATGTGCATCCCCGTAGCTCCGGACGATGTTCAGGAATGCAAGAGCGCTGGGCCGGGAGCGGACAAGCATCGAGCCGGCGTTCAGTTGGAAGCTGCGTCGTTCGTCAGCAACTGAAGTATGTTAGGGAATTGGGCGCTTGATTTACCAATCGGCGGTGAACAAAAAGTCAAGTTCATCGGGCCGCGCGTAATTCGCAAGCGATTCTTGGATGATGTCCGTGAGCTTGATCGTGGTGTTCGTGATCAAAGTGTCGAAATCAATCCACCAGATCCAGTCGTACTTCTTTGTTGCCATGGCTTCCTCGAGCATTACAAACTTGTGCCACATCGTGCCTCGTGGTTCATTGGTATCGTAATCAACAATGAGATCGTAGCCATGTCGTCGCGCATAGACTTAGCAAATGTCAGTACTTGATTCAATTCGGTCAAAGTGGCACATCTCACCATTTTTATTTTTCAATGAGAGATGGGTATATGAAAGTTCATGGGTTGTAAACGTGACAATGGCGATTCGAGGGTCATTGGGCTTGGTTCCAGTGTTTGGAATGTATTCGCTGCACAGTAAGTGGAAGACAATGAAGAACGCGAGAACGACGAGAACAATTAGCGCGCTCCTCGGGAAACGGGAATTTCGGTATGGAGCCATAATTCAGGTGAAGATATCGCGAAGATGGCAAACTACACTGGATGCGCCTTTCTTATGTTCAATCTCGAGCATTTGAGAGAGACGGAATGGGAATGGAGGTTTTCAGGTTGTGGGAAGTCAGGCCCGTTAGATTGTCGTGTTTGAGGTCGTGTTCTGGGCACAGCTGAAAGACTAGCGCAGTCACGTTTCTCAACCACACGCTGGGGTCGAGACAACCCTGAGTGGGAGGAGATAGGCTGGCTTGCCGAGATGGTATCGCTATTTCTCAGAATGTCAATTGTCAGCTCTTGGGCCTTTGTCTTTGGCTCTTTGAGGGAAGAAAAGAAGCATCTCTTTTGGCGGGCCGGACCTGGACTGTGGACTTGGTTTAAACTTTATCGGGACGCAGAATCCGCTGGCAACTGGGCAAGTTGTCGCTGTTTCAGGCATTGAGACACAATATCTACCGACTTGCAGCTCCAAACCGCAGGTTCAGGCATCTACTGCAGGTTAAGGCAGTAACTCGTTTATTTTCAGGCGCCGACCTTCTCCCTGAACTTTGTATAAAAGGACCCCTCCTCTAACTCTAACTACTCTCTCCTTTTAAAAATAATAAGTTCTTTAACCTCTTGATAACTCTTTAACTTTAACTTCCTTAGCGGTCGTCCGCCGCCAATACAACAAGACTGCGCGAGAAAACTTTTGTGCTGGAAGAGAACGTGAATTTGGAAGAGACTTTGGGGTCCGGCCTACCATTTCAATATTTTAAAAGTCAGGGAGAAAGGTAGACAAAAGGTGTGGCTGACAAGGCTCTCGTCTAGTCTCCGTCTGGTCGCTGAACTTGCATGAACCGTTTGCTTCATCAATCCGATTGAGGGCAATCCTTCTTACGGAGAGCAAAGTTACGCCTCCTAGGCAATATCATTAAAATCCGGACAAGTCAAATTAAGCGCCAGCAAATCACTGAAATTTCTGGAATGTTTGACAGCTGCCTGTCCAAATTTCATTGGATATCATTCGAAGACCAGCTCGCTAGACCCCAGACATCTGAGCGGTAAGGACGAAAATCAAGAAACAAGAACTCATAATCATCACTGCAGCCCCTTCAATCCTTTCCTACAGAATTTGCTCTCAAGATCAGAACCTCCAGGTATCATTCCATTCGCAAAGTAAATTCCACCGCCCTCCATGCCAATATCTGCCATCATTTCGTTCTAACAGAGTCGGTTACTCTAGAGAGTTTCCTTCTTTTGCTGAGAGTGATCTTAGAAATGCTTTGAAAGCGATTTTATTAAGTCTTTTCTTATTAACTAAGAAGTATTTAAAGTCAATAAAGATGTGTTACCAAGGGCAGTCCGGCACCGAAAGAGGTTTCAAGAGGCCAGGGGTCTTGTCCCTGGGGATGGCAGCCCTACGGTATGTATAATAGTTGTGAATAAAGGTCTCGATGTCCTAGTTCCTGTTCTTCTAATATTACTAGTCTTTGACAATGCTCTTAGTCTTGTTCACTCCTGGGTAAGTAATCAAGATTTAGTAGTAAGTCTTTGTAAGCAGCGCTACGTGTAGGCATTTAGGGACATCGACTCTTCCCTTGCGTTTAAGTAGTCTAGCATACAGTTCCCACTTCTTCTTTCCTTTGTTTACGAGCTTACAAGCCTTACTGAATTTAGGGGACAAACGGCTTAGCTGTGAGATCGAATCAATAAGATTTAGGTGCTCCTGTAAGGGGACACCTCTACTGCAATCGTATACATTTGTAAGCTCTCCCGAATTCAAGAGTCTACCTTATTCGAGGTAAGGAGCTATTACAATTGGGCAGCCTTTTTCATAGCTTTATAAGCATCTATTTTGTGTCCATTTGAGTGAGCGGATTAGTTGTGTTTGTCAATCATGGCTTGTAGAGTATCTTGAAGTTATACTAGGAGAGAATTTCGGCTTAACAGGCTTGTCTAGCCAATAGCGATTTAGTGGTCATAAACCATTCTAGTGCCTTGTAGTGAAAGAGCATTTCAACCGGTGTTACTGTTCCTTTTAGCTCTGTCCTTCATCCTCTTGTGGACGTGGTGCTTCAGGAATTGGAACTGATGGAATTTCAGGCTCGGTGACAACCACATGGGGAAAGCGGGTTACGGCACCTACTTTTTCTTTGGCGCCTGCTGCTTCTCTATGTTCTTCTTCGTCCGGTTCTTGATCCCGGAGACGAAGGGGATGAGTCTTGAGAGGATGGATGATATGTAGGTGCCTTCTCTCTTTCTTTTTTCCCCCCACCCTTTAGCCTTCCGCCTGTCCAGATTATGGGAGGAAGTGATGCTGATAGAATACAGTTTTGGCGTCACGGAACTCGCAAAAGCCACCACAGATGAGGAAGTGGCTCGTTTGCCGATCAACGATGAGAAGCCGCATAACACGCATGACCAGGAGACGACGGCTGATGTCATTTCTCCTCAAAACCAGGGATTGAACAAGGCTGCACAAAACCAGGCGATGATGTAGGGGGAAATTTTTGAAAGGTCCGTTGTGGAATAGGTGAGGGAGGGACGTTCAATTCAAGCGGTGGGGGAAGTTGAGGTTGTACATCTTCGGTGTGGACTCCGAGGCGAGGAGGCATTGGGTCGGAACAAACGAGGAATAATGTGGAAGTTTGATACTAAGTGTACTTTCTGTATTTCCAATGTCCCAATTTTATTGGTATTTTGAGCTGCCATGGACTCTTGCTGCCGCGAAGTTCCCTTGCATAGCCATAATCAAATTCCGAGCTCTCTGCTTATAGGGTTTTTTTTAATCTTGTTTGGCAGGGCCGAGCTTGATATGTATCTTCTATTTCTTCGGCAAGACTTTCCCAGTTTGAAGAGCTGGCTGAGTGAGGCAGAGACTCGTTTCGGGTACTTCTCACTCACAACACTTCAGAATTTCAATCCTTCCTTCTAATCAAAATCCAGTCTATCTAAACTAAATAAAGAGTTCTATAACTTCTAATTCAATAGATTTGTGCTTTCTGACTATCACTCCAAGCGATAACTAAAGGTTTTGAAGTGCTGCAAGCGAAATATAGAAATAAGCGAAATCGCTGGGGTTTTCTTTGTGGATTTAATGGTTTGGTAACAGAAGGTATCGTCCTTCTAGGCCGTCAAAATTTTGTGTGTTCTTTTCAGCGATTCTCATTTCGTTTATTGTAAGGGGTGGGGTAGTGGGGGTCACAAAATCAGTCAGCAGGGTTTCGGGATTGGAAGAAGTCGCGAAATCCGGTCCGACGGTGCCTGGGGATTGGATGCATTTGTCAGCACTACTTTACCATCGATGCCGTTCGTCATTCGCGCTGAAGCTCCATTACTCGTTCCAATGCGTTCTTGCGTTTAATCAGGAGGACGCTTTCTTAAAGTACCACTCCGTGTAACTCTGTGAGTTCGAGCTATTTCAACACACCAAAACATGGACCGGCATACATCATCGTCTACGGGTATCCCAGCGCCATATGGCCAAGCTTGTGCGAACTGTGCACAGTCCAAATGCAAGTGTATCATTCGCCGGTCTGGTGGGCCTTGTGAGAGGTCAGCAAAGCTCCCCAAGTCGTACTTGCAGGACATACTTATCCTTACTGACGTGGTTAGGTGCCGTCGTCTCAACAAAGAATGCCGCCCGGCAGAGACAGTTCGACGGCGTACATCGCGAAAGCCAGCTGTGTCCAGGGCAGCACGACTTGAGGAAAAGTTGGATGGCCTCGTATCACTCATTAAGGCTGGAGCTCAATCTGCTGGGGTCAACAGATCTCCCCATGTAACTGCTCCCATGGAAGACTCCGCGCCTTATGGCACTTATCACGATGTGCCAGTGTTGACACCATCCACTGACGGCTCCACGGGCTCTTCTTACAACCCGCCAATCTCTGGCCTTTGTGACACAGGCGATGACCCGTCTCCAGTCGAGGCAGAGGAATATCTCATAAATTTTCAAACATACAAATCCAAATACTTTCCATTTCTTTGCATCTCATCCACTACCACGGCCCAACAACTCAAGAAAGAGCGACCCTTTCTATGGTCTTGCATAATGGTAGTAGGCTCGAGATCGATGTCACGACAACAGACCTTGTGTAACAAAATACGACAAACCATAGCGCAGGAAATGGTAGTTGAGTCTGAGAAGAACATCGATCTCCTCTTTGGAATTCTGACATTTATCTGGTGGTATGGTATTATCAACCTCGAAATTGCAGAATCCGGCGTTGACCACTCCCTGTTAGGGCCCACTACCAAGTCCAGAGCAAAACCTTTCTGACTCTCTTTACTCAACTCGCAATATCTTTGGTCTTTGATCATGGGCTTAATAAGCCCGTCCCTAAAGAAGTGAAGGCGGTGCCCTGCTTCAAGGGATGCTATTCGAGGGCCTTGATACCCCGGACAATGGAGGAACGAAGAGCTGTGCTTGGTTGTTTTCTAATTACATCAATGTATGTTCATCATTTGGTTTCTCTTCGAACCATACGCTCATTGCTTTTAGAATATCATCGTTCTTACAGAAAATCGATGCACTCCGATGGACTCCGCATATGGATGAGTGCCTTCAGGTGTTGGATGAAGCAAAGGAATGTCTTAACGATGGGATCTTGGTCCAACAAGTACGATTACAATTGATTTCTGAGAAAATGGCTCGGGTTGCATTGCAAGACGGAGCAATGGAATTTACCAAGCACACAAGAGAACCATCGTCTCTCTGTCTCGAAACTCTCCACACACATTTGCATGATATTAAAACTCAGATTCTAGCTGAACCCCAAGCCGATGGTAAATGCTATGCTCCAATCGATCTACATCCTTGCTGATGTTGCAGCAGAGGCGGTGTTATTACATCTTTATAGCATCGAGCTAGAGATCGCGCTCTCGCCCACCTTTCTCCACAACAACCAATTAACATTGCAACCGCGGAAATCTCTTGATGCAGGCCTCGAGTCAATAAAGTCCTGGTTCAATGTCTTCTTCAAGATACCGCCCGCCGCCTACATTGGATTCCCATTCTCCATATTCTCACAGCTAGTTCGCTGCTTAGTTGGACTCTCCCGGCTCATAACTCTTGACGATCCAAGCTTGAACAAGAATGTTGTTTGGACTCCAGCGGACGCGCTCTTCGCCTTGGATCGTGTCATCAATAACCTGGAACAAGTTGCGGTTCTTGCTGGACTGGACACCAGTGACAGCACTGAGGGAGATCCATTCTCGCTAGCTGCACAGATGTTTCGAGCTTTTCGGCCGGGATTTGAAGCAAATTTGGGCCCGGATGACCTATCGACCATTTCTCTTCAGCAGAATGTTGATGAGACGTTTCTCACTGACGCCCTCGATTTCGAGTTTTCTGACAATGACTGGCTCATGGATCTTCTTCTTCCCCCAAACTACTAGTGTCTTTGTAACATTTTAAAGGTGGTGTCTGCCTGTGAATCAGGTGGCTCTATCATGTCATTGCTGGTGCAAGGGTATTGGGGGTCTTTCGAAGCAACAGGAGTTCGGATTTCGGATTTGGAGCAGAGCTGAGCGTGGCATATGAAATGATACAATATTGGCACTAAATAGATAGTGCTGATGCATTTGTAAGAGTATAAAAAAAGGCTAAATCTCCGTGTCTTATCTGTGATTGGATGCAAGAAGGATTGTAGCCAACAAAGGTGATGATTGGCTGGTCGGGTTTCGTTCATCCCTTTTCCCCCTCAAACCCGATGCTTACGAACTTCGTAGTCCCTCGAACTTATGAAGCCTGTACTGATCTGCAACATATATTCTCGCATTTTACATTTATATTGAGCTTTCAATTGGAATTTTCTTTACATTTCGTGAAAGCCCTTTGATCGTTTACCCGATTACCCCCCTGTGGCAATTCTTACTTTTCGCCATCATGCAATCACAGTCGTCTTCCAACAAATTGACCTCAACAACGCCATCTTCTCCCAGAAAGGAGCAGCTCTCGGACGCAGAGACAGAAAAGAAAGAACAGGAGCTCTCCACTCCTCAATCCGATGACATTCAACCAGAATTCAATAAAGTTCCTGGCCCAGCACCATCTCCACCTCCTGCTTCCCAAGAACAGGAATGGGTTTCTGGCTTCAAGCTGTTTACTATCATGACCGCAATTTCCCTCGTTTGTCTGCTCATGCTGCTTGATACATCGATTGTTGTAACGGCACGTATTAAAGTCCTTTATTCCTCGTTCGCTGCTAATCAAAGTTATCATAGGCAATTCCTCGAATCACAAACGACTTCCATTCTTTACCCGATGTGGGCTGGTACGGCGCCGCATACCAGGTTTCGAGGTACGCTGACTTTGATTCTCTCGCAAGCTGCCAAGTTCGCTGGCTGATAAGCTTCTAGTGCGGTGCTGCAGCCGCTGACCGGAAAATTCTACTCTAATTTTGATTCCAAGGTAAGCAAAACGGCCCCCATTCAATCATTTCTCCCTTCCTTCATTAACTTATTGTATTCAGTGGACATTCATGACATTCTTCGCTCTCTTCGAATTAGGTTCTTTAATCTGTGCCGTGTCCACCTCCTCGAAAATGTTGATTGTCGGACGAGCCGTTGCCGGAATGGGGAGTTCGGGTATCCTTAATGGGGCTTTTACCATTATTGCTGGATGCGTCCCTATGCCGAAGAGACCAGGTGTGTTTCTGTTGATAATCCGCATTTGATCGTCAATTAACGATTGGGATAGCTCTCATTGGACTTGTTACTGGTGGTAAGTCCAAGTCTATCTGATTCGTCGATAATATGTTCAACCGCTGGTCTAGTTTCACAACTTGGCCTGGTATTAGGACCACTAATTGGAGGATTGTTGACACAATATACATCATGGAGGTGGTGTAAGTCACCTTCTATCCCAAACTTTATTATGGTTCTAATCTCCCCTAACAGGCTTCTACATCAACCTCCCTATCGGTGGCCTTGTTGCAGCACTGCTAGCATTTGTCCATGTCCCAGATCAAATCCCCAAATCTCCATCCATGTCAGTCATCAGGACACTTCCAGCCAAACTCGATCTCATCGGCTTTGCACTTTTCGCTCCCGCGGCTATCCAATTACTCCTCGCTTTACAATACGGCGGCATCACATTTGCTTGGAACAGTCCTCAGATCATTGGACTATTCTGTGGCGCAGGCGGTACGTTCATTATCTTTCTGGCCTGGGATTACTATAAAGGTGATGCAGCAATGATTCCTTTCTCTATGGCCAAGAAGAGAACTGTTTGGGCAAGTTGTTTGACGTATGGACTTTTCATGGGTCAGCTCTTCAGCGTTTCTTATTATCTGCCAATTTATTTCCAGGGTGTTAAGGGCGTGTCTCCAACAATGAGCGGTGTTTACGTCCTTCCGAGCGTTATAAGTCACATCTTATTTGGTGTCGGCTCTGGAATGCTAGGCGAGTAAATGTACCCTCTGATTGTGTACACCGATGCTAACGGTCTTACAGTTGGGAGGGTAGGTTACTATCTACCATTCAGTATACTCAGTTCCGTTCTGATAGCAGTTGGTAATGGCCTCCTTTCTACATTATCACCAGGCACTTCGACGGGGAAATGGATCGGTTACCAGATCGTCGTAGGAGCGGGTCGTGGACTCGGATTGCAAATAGTAAGACCCCGAGCCGCCATCACGAAATTTTACCCAACCCACTGACTCTGCAACTACTTTTCCAAGCCGATCATCGCTATTCAAAACACCCTAATCCCAGCTCAAATCCCCGCCGCCATGGCGCTCGTGATGTTCAACCAGTCATTCGCAGGAGCGCTCTTCCTCAGTTTCTGTGACACCATCTTCACCAATAGTCTCAAGACCCTCGTTCCCAAGTACGCACCTTCCGTAGATTCCCAGACTGTCATCAATGCTGGAGCAACGGGATTCAGGGCCATTATTAAAGGAGTGGAGTTGGCTGGTGTGTTGGTTGCATATGCGAAGAGTGTTGATCGAGTTTTTTACTTGACGGCTGGAGCAGCAGTGGCTTGTTTCATATCTGGTTGGTTCATGGGCTTCAAGGATATCAGGAAAAAGACTCAGGTTTCGAAAGCCTAGTGGAAGAATCTGGCCTCAAATGATCAAGCCAAGGTTCGAGGTAACAAGTTTTGCTAGTGGTGCAGCAGACATTTTCAGGAGTTGGGAAGTTACAGGCACATGTACAGATCTGTGAAGATCGAGAGAGGCCATCATAGTCTATTTGTCCCTTCAATGATGCCCAAGGCCAAGAAGGTGCTTCGAACACCACCCCGGGGGGGGGGGGGGGGTTCCATTGACCATGAGATGGTATATCACAGCAGGACATGATTGAGA
This sequence comes from Gamarada debralockiae, assembly GCA_002803225.1. Taxonomy (NCBI): domain Eukaryota; kingdom Fungi; phylum Ascomycota; class Leotiomycetes; order Helotiales; family Hyphodiscaceae; genus Gamarada; species Gamarada debralockiae. The sequence goes on from NXFV01001622.1 coordinate 56,204, forward strand.
GATTCAATGTGGTGCCTGTACCGCACCTCCCTCAACTCCCTGGCCTCTCTCAGCTTCCTAGTCTCCCTCATCTTCGCCTTCCTCGACTTCGCCCTCCTGGACGTCAAAAACATCATCATCAGTATATCCAATCTCCTCTTGAACCTCGAGCAAAAGGTCAAGCATTCCACCCGTAACCCCCTCACTATCCATCTTCAGATCCTCCCTCTCGCCTTCGCCGAGCTCCTCCACATTTCCCTTGTAGACTTCATCGCCCATCTTCTGCAATTTGGCCAGAGCTTTCAATGCAACCATCGCCGTACGGTGTAATTTATTGTGACAAACAGCAACCTCCTCTAACTCTTTCAGTAAATCGTCGCCGATTTCAGTAAGGTCTTGAAGGGCTTGGACTGCGGTGGGATAGCTAGGACGGTACAATCCGAGAAGCGTAAGGGCAGTCTCGATGACCTCGACTTGAGCATGGCGCTGAGAATCGAGGATTTCAGCAGGGACATCCATCTCTGGGTCTGGGTGCGGTTCTGAGCCATGATGCGCGTTCGTCGATGTTGTTCGAGTGTTGTCGTGGAAAGTGGTGCGATGCGAGTTTGAGCAACTTTGGTTGAGAGTTGTGGGATTTTTATTCTGTTTGGTATAAAGAGTCTGCATATCTTGTGTTGACAAAGAATTTTGTGGAAGAAATTTCCTTATAACATTGCAGCTTAGTCGGGTGCCTGAGGACGACGATAGTATATGAGGAGACGCTTCGACAATGTCTAAGACTTATACAATTCGCAAATGTCTTTTCTTAAAGCTCAGGACAATTTCATACGGAACTGTCCTGAATTTGAAAGGTTAAGCAGAGAAGAGTCGGTGTTCGGTACTCTTTGAGATGTAATAACAGACTGATTGTACCTGCTAACTATCATGACCAAAGCGGATATATTCCCGCAACTTAACTTGGCGCTTACGAAAAGCATACTCTCCTAACTGGAGTATGAGAAGCAGGCCTCCTACATCCTCGTCCAAATTCCGTTTTTCTTTATGGTCGTACACTGCACAAAAACCATCGAGAAATATGGCGTAGATAGTGCAGCGCTTGCTAGACCCAAGGAGCTGGTGAAATGAAAATGTTTGATAGGTTGAAGTGGGAATAGGTTAACCTGTTTGCTAACATAGACGGCCCATTGAGACGAGATATGCGCAGCGAAAGAAAGAAGAGAGGTTGGAGAAGCCGTCAAATTGGCTGAAGCTTCCCCTGGTTGTGGCGCTGACATCTGGTGTGCGATCATTCGAGCGCATCAAAATCTGGTGGAAAACGGACCGACCCCGCCATCCTCTCAACAGTTCAAATCCACCCCTTCAAAGCCTAACCACCTGATCCGACGCCGAACCTTAAATTTTATTTGCCATGTGTTTTTACAGTTTGAGGTGCATAAGAAGCGAGTCTTAGGCCTACATATATTGGCAATTAAGAGCTCTGTAAATCAAGAAAAGTGATCCTCCTTCACGGTCATGCCGAAGCCACTGATTCCTCAAACCACGACAGAAGCCGTTGCACTTTTACCTTAGAGATCACTTTAAGAGTAGATTAAACTTCAAGGACATTAGGGAGTTCAATTTCTGGCCAATCCCCGCAATTGAAGCACTGCTCAGTTCGACCGAAAAGAGGATCTCGCTACTTTGTCACGTGATAAGGGACTGCAACTGAAAAATCAAATTCATTCCAAGCAATGAATGATTTAAAGGCTTCAGTATCACAAGCATAATTCTCTGAGGAGAGGTTCAAACACCACTGTCGCAGCTGCAAGAAGATCGTTTGTTGGAGGTCGACCAATCTGTACCGCGCCGAAGCGAAGTCCGAGACGAAGACGTCACCGCTTTTGCCCAACATATTCATCTTCATTCATCCGCAGCAGTCGATTGCTACATCCACAAAGCTATCTATATTGTTGTATTTTATATGTTATATCGAATAAACAAATCTTGAATATTAGAGTACCACAGCATGCCTACAACAGTAGTCACAGGCGCCAATAATGGGATAGGATGGCGTTTTGCGGAGAACCAAATTAGCCAGATATGTGAGAAATCATTCTATCCCTCTGTCTAGGCGGCAAACTAGGAATCCATCTTCCATCAGAACGATTCTCGATCGCTGAAACCGCGAGAACCATTTGTTTAGAAATGATGAGCGAAAAGCTTCACTCAATATCACGTGAATCAGAAGAACAGCACGTGTTTTGCCCCTGACTCCTATCGTTTACCTCTAGTCTCGAGAGTCACTGACATGATTGGCTTCAGGGTTACACAGTATACGCTTGTGACAACAAAGTTGGGGATAACATGCAAAAGCTGAAGACGGAGCACCTTCACCAGGTCGACGTCATATCTCCGTCTTCAATCGAAGGGTTTGCGAATAGCTTCGGTTCCCAGCCCCTTAATCTGCTTCTCAATGTTGCCGGTAAGTTAGCAAACGAATCATTCGTCCCAATTCCAGCACTGACATCTCAAGGCATCATGCCACCCAAAGAAACTGACTCTCTCACAACCGTCTCCCTGGACTCGCTCGCCACAACCTTCAACGTCAACACTTTCGGACCTCTCCTTCTCACGAAAGCCTCCTCCCAAAATTCCTTGCATCCAAGTCAGCCAAAATAGCAAACGTGTCAAGCCGTGTGGGTTCCATAGCGGACCATTCCACTGGAGGAGCCTACGCTCACCGCGCCTCCAAGGCAGCTCTGAATGCAATCAGCAAAAGCACGGCTATAGATCTGAAAGAAAACGGTGTCATAATTGCCATTATGCATCCCGGAATTGTGAAGACCGGGTTGGATCCGATGACTCGTGGGTTGAAAGAGGCTGTCGAGCCGGAAGAAGGGGCTGAGGGGCTGTGGAGCGTATTGAAGAGAAATGGATTGGAAGACACGGGGATATTTTGGCATAGAAATGGGATAAAGTTGGAGTGGTAATCGCAAACTTCGAAGACGAAGCTGGCCGATCGAGAGGATTGTGCATGGCTCACTTCGGCAACAAGTTCGACGCAACTTCCCCCAGGATCGTTCTTCCAAAGGGATTCGGTGCTTTGGCACCATCTTTTCCTCATTCTCCAAGGCCACCAACTTTACTGAGCCCTGGAGAGAGATATTTAAAGACAACCTTTTTTGAAGTCAATCTTGCGCGTCCCGTATCAAATTCGAACCTCAAGGATCGTCTCCTAAGAGGACCCTCTGAAATAAAGGTGTGCGATTCTGCGACCCTTGCACTTGCATAGGCGAATGATAAGGCATATTCACGACTCAACATGCCGGTTGCTGTGTTGGCTTGAAGCGAAAGGGTATCCAATCAAAATAAATATGTTGGTGCCTCCCACCATTCCCCTGTACCAACGAAGTTTCGGGTCGCGGGGAAGACCAGGCAATAGGCTGCAACTTCAAGATTTTGCTGACCTTTCCATCGCAACTTCGAACTTCAAATACTCTATTGATTTCTATGGTGTTATTTCCCACATCTGGATGCGTACGCGCTTCAATTGTCAACATGCCTACCACTGCATCAACGTCTCGAATGAGTGAGGATGATAGACTCCGCAGGGACCACAAATTGATGAAGCACCTGAATATTGTCCACCAGGCCGAAACGATTGCAGAAGAATGGCCAGAAAATCTTCAAGCCACCTTCAAGAGCATATACAAGCTCAGTAGAGTCGAATACGAAGCATACGACGAGACTCCATTGGGTGAGCATAGCTTAGCACCTTGGAGGCAGGAGATCAAGGCACGAGCCAAAGAATTATCAGATACAGCCAGACGCCTGCAAAACGAAATTCCTTCAGAATTGACATGGCGGCTTCAACTCGAGCCCCTTGTTGATGCGCGTTTTCATCACCAGATTGATTGGTGAGTTCTCCCCGGACATCCGAGTTTCTGTGACTCTGACATTTCTAGTTTTCATTGCAAGGGCGTTTGTGGCGATCGGAATTGGAAGCCGCACCAGAAGCAGAAGGACCCGTGACAACGTCGCTCAAATCGAGACGCCAGCAGCGAGTACCCTGCAACTGCGAGAATGCTACATACCCGGGGCTTAATCGGTTATTCTCGAACCGAGCAGATGAGTCTATCCAATACGATTTCCGTATGGTCAGAGATATCCCACAATCGGAATTACCAAAGAGAAGACCGGATCGAGTCTATGGTTTGCAGCAGACAGCAAACTTCTCGGAGAGGCTTAGCAGACCTGCTAGAATGGTCCAGGTTAGAGCTGAAGTTGATGCCCGGGCGACATTTGAAGAGACATCAAAACTTGAAATGGGGAACGAGATGATCGAAGATGTTATTGAGATAACCCCTTTTAAGAGCATTGGGGACCCGCTTCTTTTTTCCGTTTCTTGTTTTCGAGGCAAAATCCGAAGATGGAAAAGGGTTTCAGCGCTGTGGCATACAGACTGCGCTTCCCCTATGGGTCCTGCTGGACTACCAACTTCAACTAAAGAGCCGAACGAGTCCTCTCCATGAGCAAGGTGGACCATTGGTATGGTATTTATCATATAGAGGTGATAGTTGGCGAGTATCTGGATCTTGCACTGTTGCCCAGGGGAATCAAACCACATATGTAGGCATCACTCAGGCGGAATTTTTAAATGATTAAATGGACTAACATATTATCTCTAGAAAATTATCGATTTATGGAATGGGAGAGTCTCCTCTCCTGACGGTGCTTTACAGCTGCTCCTAATAATGGATTATATTTTTGATTGGGCGAGGGACTTGTACCGACCATCGATACTGCGCCTTTTAGACGCGTTGTCGAATCCGGATGTCGATGATGAAGCATCACTTGCGGCTGACAGCGACATTTACTCGTCCTGGAAGCGTCCCCTTGATGATGATATGATGAGTGGTCTGGGATCCGACGGCAGTGTATCTGACATTGGTCCAGTGTTTCGGGCTTCGAAGCACGAGGAGGAGCGTTTGGAGCCGTGGACGAAGTATGATTTGAAGCCATACTGCGAGACCGAAAGCCGTGTATTTCGGCCTGCTCACCTCATACAAGCCACATTTCAGTGCCTTTATGTGACTGGCGATAATATCAATACCTTAAAGGCATCGTATGGTGAGAATCACAACGCACATCGCGAAATGGCAAGCCAGGCATTGGCTGCCTTGCGCCAGGTACCCCTCAGAACAACAGAACGTGTTTTAGCCCAGATGGAGAGTGAATGGACGGGAAATCCACGAGTAAGCGCTCAATTTGGTCCTGAAAGACAAGTGTTCTGCGTCGTGGGGTTTGAAACTTGGATCTCCGAAGCCTGGGAGCTGAAGAAGACCATAACATGCTTTGCTATTGATGACAAAGCGCTTGGCATTATACGGAAACTTTCCGGAAAAAAGACAGCATTTAGTCTTATCGAGGGGTTGGAGGAGAAGGGACAGGTCCTGGATAAAGAAGCCTTATGCACTCTCCTTGAGCAATTCCGCAATCGCTCAACGCACGACAATCTTTCACTTGCAATGACAAACAGAATAGAGCTTCTAGGGCAAACATTTCAGACACCAAAGGCCAGGAGCAGCAAGACGAAGACAGACCCGAGTGGAGAATCTCTAGCGCAAGCAAAGCACAAAACTGTCCTTATTCGTCGGAATTGTCGCTTTCGTACTCTGGTTCTACATACCTATAAGCGGCACAAGCAGCCAGGCTCCCTTGAGCCAGATTATCCTTATTTCAGGTTCTCAGCTCGACTGGACCAAATAGCACCATCCATGGAAGGATTTCAGCTAAAACAGTACGAGTCCTTTATGCCCAAGATCCTTGGAGTTCAGCATGGGTACTTTCTCCTTTTCGATACCCGTCGAAGCCGTGATCATCTCTGTATATTCCTAACAGGAGGAGAGAATGATGTTCCGTCACGCCCTAAGCTCGCCGCGATTCTCAGCGACTGTATCAGATTTAACCTATTTTCATATTTGGACCGAACTATGAAAGTGATGACCAAACGTGGTGAAATCATTGATGGGTATCCGATGCAAATTCCTCGATGGCTGCTACCAACGATCAGAAATGCAGCGAAGAAATGGTATCGTCAATTGCTCCAAAAAATTCCCGAAGCTGAATCTACAAATGGGAAGGTCTCAGCGGATGAAGAGGAGAAGCAGAATGGGCGATCGTTTGAAAGACCCTTCACGTTTGCAAACTACGATTCTAAGCGATGGTCCAAGAGGAAGCCGATATTGATCATTGACCAGAATGGGAAAGAAAACATAGGAGTCATTATCGGAGAAAACACTTCTACCCAGCCCAGAAACGAGAGTGGTGGTCCAACGGAGCCTGGAAGCAGTGTATTGGGGAGTAACAAAAGGAGATAGAAACCTTTCTTCAAGTCACAGAGATTCCAGAAATTCCAGGCAATTCCGATGATAGTGGGCCCTCGGAATACGAAAATGAGCGTTCTACAGTAGATCGTCGGACCGGTCAGCCTCCGCCGGCGAATGAGTTTTCAAGGGTCTCCACAGATATAGAGATAGCTACTATACTTTCACAGGCGGAGGGAGATTGTTTGAGTGGGGCACAGGTCGAGCGGTTGACTGGGCTTGGGTACTTCAATTGACGGAGCTTGTGTTTCGAAGAGGCAAGAGGTTCCCGGAGGAAAATGTTTCGTAACTTCAATTCTACAATAGTTCAAAACGAAGACGCTTAAACCATTGCACGCCAAGATGCCCTTCCTTCAGACTCCAAAACTTGCCCTCTGTCACCACATTTATCCCTCGGCCACAACTCTACTTCCATCCCTGTTCTTGAACGCTCATTGGTATCCCGTATTCCTCAACGGGAAACAGCAACATTGTAATAACCGGTCCAATTTGTCCCGGTCCCTCGATCGGATCAATCAGCTGGACAATGCCACACAGTCCATCATCACAAGAACAAGTGCATTTGGAGATTCATTGGTCCTTGATTCTAAGGCGCCACTGTTACTCAACCTTGGATTAAGTGTGAGTAGTAATATTTTTGAAACTTAATACTACTCTGAGTTAATTCAGAGTTAATTACTATAAAATTTCCTTTGAGTTGAGTTGAGTAGAGGATACTACTCAACTCATTTAACACATGACTATCCGTGCAGATGTAGTTGCAAAACTTGATTTGACAGAGGAGGGATGGCTCTCCCAAGCGCCCCGAGTTTTTGCAGTTTACATAGTATGGGCTCATACCGGAGATTGAGAGAAGGATTGGAGGTTGTGGGAGGGCAGAGATGAGAGTTGTGAGGAAGAGAACGGCTAGGAAAGGAAACATTAGTCGAGGTTGAACTGATATTTGGAAATGAGCAACATATGTACCTGAGGTTATTGATGAATTCATTTGGGGCTCGTGTTGACTCTGGTCTTGCAATTGTTGACTTGAGCTTTTGAGCAGGGGCCGTGCTTTGAGGTTCGCGGTTAGGGCGCGTCTCTAGTGACTCGGTTGGTGCGTCAATACCACGGAAATATCGTTCGCATGGCGGGTCCCTAGCTTGGTCGAATTAACTACCTAGATTGAAAAATAAGACAAATTGAAGCTTGCATTTAATATAATAATGGTTTATAAGTTTCTGACAAAGGTGCTACCAGTCTAGATTAATATCATTATCAATAAATAAATTAAATCTCGTCGAGGTATTGTACGGTGATAAGTACTGCTAATCCTATGGTCAACATAGAGCATGAATGGTTACTTTGGCTTCCGTAGTACCTTTGCCTGTTATCTTTCTTGTTCTGTTTTCCAACCACAGCTTATTTCCCTCTCTGAAAGATCCGGCATGATCTGCCAAATACACTAGTTCATCGCGGATACAGCAGTAATATTTCATATCCCAAAGCATTCATTATTGAGACTTATCTCCTTCTGGTCTGAAGAATTCACTGCACGACGTCGACACCAATTCCGCCTCAAAGTCAGGACTCCTCTATCTGGAAACCACTCTATCGTCATCTATCTGATATGGAACAGCTAAAATTCGTCGGCACAACACACTGTGGGCTATGCCGTTTGCGATTCCCATCTGCCAGACTACAGGGCTGCGACGCTTGGCAATCTGACTTCCGCGCCCGTAAGACTCCATTGAAATCACAAGTCGCCTGCGAATTGCTGACACTCCTATAGTTTTGTGCTTCAAATCAAAAGGCGAAACCTATATTGAAATCACAAATCTTGCCACCTTTAGCGACCATGTTGAAGAAATCAGCGTTACTCTTACTGGGTACCAGCGAACGAAACCGGTCACCATTTCCCACGATCGACGAGGCAATGGAAAACGACCAACCGAGCAGACTGCTTTCTACTTTCACGACTGGTGCTACACAATCCTCAGATGGAGGGTCAGAGGCTGCACCAACTTGGTAATCTACAAGCTCGTTGGAATTCTCTCACTGGAGCCATCTATATGGAAGAACATGTGTCATGGTCGCGACCAAATCGGTCCTGTAGGCGGCCTTCGAACACTTCTTTCGCACACGGAGGACTCTTCGAGTCTACAACCACCCTTTATGTTGAATCTACCTGTCGAATTGAGATGCTGTATCTGGGAGTATGTGGGTCTCACAACAGCTTACAGCACTTTCATACTTGTGGCAGGTGAAACCACACGTCTTGCGCGCTCTCTAAATTGCTTTGTCAGTCGCAACATATCATTACGACAAGGGTTGCATCTCTCTGCCAAGATGATCTCAATTTTTGGTACGAAGTATATTCAGGAACTCGAAAATGGGAAGGCTTCTAAAAGAGATTCTGGGATTCTTGGAGTTGTGAAAGAGGTGAAATTCGCAGCAAGTTTCTATGGTGTTTGTGCAATCAAGATACTTGGCGTTGGTTGGGACACTGGCTGGCTTGGTAAGATTCCAGACGAAGACCACAGCTGGTATGGAAGGATACATGGGGCGATTTCCGATCTTCATCTCAGCTATAATGTAAGTTAATAACGAGTTCGTGCCAAACTATAGCTAATCTGCGAAGGATTTAAATTGCGCCAACATATCAATCCCGGGGCCTTGTTCAACAGATCAGATCTTGTGGGATCAATCTGACATTCCTGTCTTCTCGTTCGATCCAGATAAGGCCTTATTTGATTTCGACCGAGATTTTATCGGTTCTCCCCGACCTGATAGAATACGTCAGCGACGATTCTTTAGATACCTGCCTCTGTTTAGTGGCAACGAATACATTATTGGCCTTACTGTTTATGCCTCTGGGAACGGCATCGTTGGGTTAGAAGCCCACTTCACCGGAACTTCATGTCTGTCAGGCAGCCGGAAGGGTTGCGGAATATACTTCCCTCTTCATCCTAGTGAACGGATTGCCTACGCCTGGCTTCGTATTATCAACTCCCAATTTGCGGCATTTGCGGCGCCAGCCTTGGCGGTAGGTTCTGTGCTCATTCAGCCTTGTCCATGCTGACCTACGCTTGTAGATTCAAACAACGTTTGGGAGGGTTCACTTGTTCGGATCACATATACTGCCATATCTGGTTATGGAGGGGAGATACAAGTGGATCCTCCTGAAGAGCAAGGGGTGCATTGCAGGGTTTTACCATGAAAATCCGACTAATGGTCCAGTAATCAAGAGGCTCGGTATCACTTCTGATGGCACCTCCCTATCAGATACGGCTCTAATGCCGCAGTACGCTCTATGGGATTTCCCTTCTCCTCCAATTGCTGGCCCGAACGCCGGACTGTTCTTGTCAGTCGCAGTTTTAAGTGATCTCAAGAAAGTTGAGCTGTGTCGTGTTGCTAGCCGCTGCACTGGATTGCTGATACACTATATCAATGGTCTGAGTACAGCCCTTGGGCAGTGGCATACTTTCTGTGACTCACAGCACTCGTGCATCTATGATAGCAGTGGGCCGAGTGTTAACCATATTTGTTTCAGAATAACAAAGCATCGACGCCACCAGATTGTCACCGACGTCAGCTTCTCAGACAGCACTGAAGTTGTGCTAGGTTCCGACGATCAAGTTTTCCTTATAGGAGAGGTAGGCAGTTTGGTCGGTTCTCACATGCCACTTGCTAACAGAATTCTCAGCATATCGCATGGTGGTTTTCAGAGCTTTACGACGCGATCTCCCCCTGGGAAGGAAGATACTTGGATATCCCAGAAGAAAGTAAGATGCTTCAGAAGTATTTTATTCAGTTATAGAAAGGCACGAAACAAGAAGCATCAAAGGAGACAATGAAACGATAAACAATAGCAGTACCCTTGTGCTCAATCATGCAATCCTGGTATGTGTAACATAAGACGTATTCTGACCATGGTAGACCCATGCAGTCCGTCCGCCATACGTTGTTCTTGTCCAATCCGGTTTTGTTGTCGTTCTCGTGTGTCCTCCTTGGTCGCTGAAGATGAACTCATCAGGATGCAGGATACGACGGACCTTGGTTACGTTGACCAACGAGTATTCACCATCGTTTGGTACCGCCGTATCTTGTGCAGCTGGATTATACGTACCACCTTGCTCACTACTGACGAATTGCTGGTTTGGAGCGGCGGAGGAGCTTGATCCGCCAGCTAGATAGGTATGTTGGAATGAGCTTCCTATGTTGGTTGGATCATCATTGAAGGTTTGAGGGGTGAGATAACTCGATGGATTGGTGTAGGACATAGTGTACCTCCCTTGAAGCGGTGGCCGTGAAGCGGGATTGTTGTATGGCCTCGATGAGGTGGCAGGTTGATGAGATGAAATATAGCTGCCGATAGTCTGACCAGCATGAGGACTGGGTGGAACACCTTTCATATCATCAAAGGCCCTCTGGAGCAGCTGCCCAGCCTCGTCTTCCCCGATATCTTTGTATTCTGCCCAGTCTCCTTCTTGACTAGAACCCCAGAGTGGCGTCCATTCATCTCCGCGATCGCACCTCCATAACCTGATGTGGGCTCCGGCCATTGTCGAAGCGTAGACAAAGGATATGGCTGCCTCAGCCTCGAGATAGAGATTACAGTAGTCTCTGGCCTGTGCCTCCAACCTTGTTAGGCTAAATTCTTGGCTTGTATCGGTCCGTTTACATTCGCCGAAGCAAAGGGCTTTGATGTTCAAAGATCCGTTTTCGAGATACTTGATCACGAGGTCGCAACGACGCCTAGAGCTAAGGCTTGGTGGCTGTTCGGGAGTTACTATGAAGGTTTGGTCGTTAAAGATATTTTGGTAAAGGACAACTACCATAAGAGCCACTGTTTCATGCTCTTTGGGATTGGCAATTCCAGTGAAGACATTCGCAATGTGTGCCCTGTTGTACAATTGCTGTTGTATTTGGGTCTTGATGAGACCATGAGGCATGAAAGTCGCCATGGCGCCCAAGATGCTCGAAAATCAAAGGTGAAAGATGGTCTCTGCCAAATGGTGAAATGAATTTATTTATGGTGGGAGATGGGTGAGAAGTAGATATCGAGGCGAAGGGAAGGCGCTAGTAATCAGTCTGGATCATAACACATATGACGTATCACATGACTCAGAGATCACTTGGTTAGTGTGACGTGTTGTATAAGTAATAGGGAGATTTTGTTCCATAAGTACAGACTACTGTACTTGGTTTGTCCGTTAGTATCTTCGCAGCCTTAATAATCCAACCACGTCCTTATTCTGTTGCTTCTCGTTTGTCACGTGACTATACTGCAAGACTGCCTTTGTCCCTATAGGAGGGGGGGTTTTTTTTGGGATTAATAGGATTGCTCGTATTCATGATCTTAAAGTTTCGCCATGTTACATCGCTGAGGTGATACGTTGTACCGAGAACATCTTTAAAATGGGCACCCATCAGGGTGTCAATTATGACTCGCATTCTCGAACAGCCGCCTACGCCAGAAGAACAGGATACGGATATGTCATGAGCACCGGAGGCGATGATGTTGCGGACTGTGACGTTCGTTCTCGGTGGAGATACATTGATCACGTCATCGCCGTTGTGGTCTTCGAGGCCATTGATTAAAACGTTGCTCTCTGAGAGGTCAATGCCATCTGGGGAACCGTTCGTTTGTAATTGTTGGCCTCATAGAAAGAACTTACCAGTATTGAAGGGGAATCCGTCAGTTGAGCGAGCGTCGATAAAGGTATTAAACATTTTCATGTTGCTTCCTCTAATGGAGGGCCCAAGAAACGGGATTCAGAACTTTGATAGTTTCTATCAGCAGTCCACTGTGAGATTCAATTAGCTACATATCAATTATGAGAGGTCCAGGTGGCTCACGTTACAATGAAGCCAAACCAGTGTGGACGGCCTCCTTGGTTGTCATCATTTGGATTCGCCAACAACTCCTCACCATGCGCTACTAAATATCAGCACGAGTTCAACAGTTGAATTCACCGTTACTTACCTAGAAACCATCCCACCCGGTGATCCAATGGCCGGGATAGATTTTCGTATTGTTGACAATAGATTGTACTTCAAGTGACGTTTTGTACTAAGACTGAAGATTCCTCCACAAAAGAGAACTTCAAGTTCAGCAAACCAGTATATGATAAAGGTGCGAGAAGATTGTATGTGACACCTTCGGAAAACAGAACGGCCGAGTCATTGAACAGGTGCTGTTGGCGGCAAGAATTCCAGGGGAATCATCACCACCAGACGTATAGGGCATAACACATGTATTTGTCCAGGCCAGTGACAATGAAGCAAGAGCTCCAAGAGCCAAAAATTTGATGGAACGCGTAAATTTTGAAATGTCCAATAGCCAAAATATTGTTTAAGTAGCTCAGAAGTCGAGACAAATTTCGGGTTCACGATGCAGAACAGGAAAACAAAAGACTTTTATTCTATAGAATGACGTTCGAGAGAAGAAAAGGTTCCAGCTGTACATTGCGGTCCCTTTCAAATATGATCTTCGCGCCACAGTGCATTTATCCGCAGAGATGGGATGAAAGTTGCCCCCCGCCACCCCCCCCCGGGGCGGAACGAACTGAAAGAAAATGTGAGGATTTGCATCTCTTGAATTTCCACGAACTGGCCGTTTCAAACTTGTCACCACCGAGTCAGGAGCACCAATTACCAATTCTCAGCGACATATTGTAAACCGGGGCACATCGTCAATTATTGGGTCCTTTATAATTTCTTGAAGATGACTCTCGCCTTGGAATCTGAAGTATAGGATTCTCATCAATGTACTCTGGATATTCGTCTCGCCAGCCCCAAGCGAAACGCAGTGAGGAAGTTCTTTGCTGGAGATCAAGTCGAATTCTCTATCTTCTAGAGTGACCGTCTCCATCCCCAGAATTGATATGAACTCTTACGAAAGGTGTCGTGAAGCTCCGCAAGCTTAGAAGCGTCGAGCTGGTATTGCAGAAAAATTTCGTAGTCGTCGTCTTCTATAAAAGGAAAAAAAGAGGAGAAACCCCGGCAGCGAACTGCTCTAATGCACTGAAAATTGTAATCGACCGCTTTAAGAACACCCAAAAAGTCTTTTAAGCATCCGGCCATGAAGAGTCATAGCCAGCACCTTCTTCAACGGCGAGGTAGTGAAGACTCGAGAATTCGGCATCGGTCATAAGGCCCAAGAAAGAAGGGATCTGGTATGACGAGTATTGAGATAGAGAGTCCCGGGAGAAAAGTGGAACTGAATCGAAGGTTTCTTAAATCGAGAGCCGAAGGAGTACAGTGGGTGGACATAAGTCTGAACGTAAGCGAGAATTACACCTAAACTTAGGGTGTTCACTTAATAAATTAAGACCCTGAGAGCTCGTCGACAGGGCTGAGTTTCAGGGGGTTAAAGTATATTTACAGTAAAAGCATTTTTACTAATTAGATTTTACGAATTTATATGATTTTCGCTAGTAATTTTGTGATTTTACGAGTAGTTCTAAGAAAAATCAATTTTACAGCAAAATACACGAGAAAACAGCCTTTAATAACTGTACCTATATAAACCTGTGTCTATGCCACGCAAATTATATTTTTTAAATCTCTCCTTTTAAACAAGAGTAACTTGATTAAATCTTATTAATTTTGAAGTCGAAAGTATTTAAGGATAGTTGTGGTTATAAAGTTATAGGGTATGCTAAAGTGG
>NXFV01001623.1:0-22792 GCA_002803225.1 Gamarada debralockiae
GGGGTACAATCCAATTATCGGTGCGCGGGAGCCTTGACAGACACACGCGAATCAATTTTCAAGGAAGTGCTTTGCTTACCAGTCTCTGAATCACCTAGACTCTTATTCCCGAGACCCCTGGATTCTGGTATTATATTTTGGGATTGTGGTTGGAAGATTTGAAGTGTTGAAGAGTCGCGGAGACATTGACGACAAAGAGGAGTGAGCTCCCCGCCTAGCGAGGTTCACTAAAAAAAACAAAATGTGGTTATGCGTCACCTGCAGTGAATTTACCTTGCAAAACAGTTCATGTCTTCTTGCATCATGGGAAGCAGCCTAGGAGATCTAACAGGTGCCTCCGGAACTCATCGACTTAGGTAAATACGAGGCCATATTTGACAAAGACTTTGGGGCCTATTATGAATCCGTCGCTGATGTGCGAGAGGTGTAGAAGATATGGCGATACGTGATGAAGCTTTATTCCGAGGCTATCGGTCTAGAGATACTGAAACTCCAAGCCCAATCACCTAAAGGCAATTTGGAGCAAGAGAATAACCATTCAAAGGAATTGGGTGATTTGATTGACATTTTGGGATGTCAACTACTTACGTAATCCGAGTAATTTGCTTCCATCCATCACAGCTGACAGTACCCAAGTCAACGATGATCCCAAATCACTGAAAGGAACTGAAAGACTGCGCTGACACTACTGGAATCTAACTATCTAACTTAGAGATCAATCCCTCATATTCCCATGCCCTACAACTTCTCCGGATATTCTGAACGCCTCGATCCCATAGCAGTCTTGGCTTTATCTTGTTTTTCACCTCCCAACCTTCGAGACACTCCAAAGCGTGGCTTCTCGGCGGGTTCCGTGAGTTTATCATCTTCAGATCACCAAAACAGTCTCCAGATGTCTTGGAAGAACTGCCAAAGGGAAGACATCAAAGAACTCGCGGCAATTATCGAAGCTTGTTTCCTCAGGATCCTAACTCCATCAAATCGCCCCCCTCACTACGAAATAACACTGTAAACAGCAAGTAACTCATTCAATGCCGTGAAACCTTCCAGGGGTGTCTTCATAAAGTGCCAAAATCATTCTACATCCGCCTACCATTCCACCCCATTCGATGACGATGTTGATTGCGATGTATCTTGTACTACTCCAATCCATTTCGTTGAGGATGTCGAGGGAATGAATAACTGGGAACCTTAGTGCGTGGGGTATGCTATTGGTCATGTACAGGGTATCGAAGGCGAAGTTGAACTGAACATTCGAGCTCATAAACTTTGAGAAGAACGCGAGAAGGGAGCTGGAGACATTCAGCAACCACTCACTCAATTTGAGAAATTCTGTTCCGGGTATATGATGTCCTAGCTCACGAAACAGTGTAGCAAAGGCCATTTTCTCCTCTCGCAATGGCTCACCTTAATGACGGCCTCTCTAGAGTTACTACAAACTAGAAGAGCGGATGGCTGTGGCGACTGCGTGAAAAACCGCCGAGGTGGGCTTGAATTTCGACGGTACGAGGCGGGAGAGTCATACGCCATACTTCCTCGATGGGTAGCTTGGAGAATATCGTCAAATGTGGGTTAGAAGGGCTTTGGTCGCAGTCTGGACGGCCGAGGCCTTGACGTGGCAGTCGCGAAGCTGCATATCGCTGACTTTTGATTTGTTGACAGAGGATGAACGATTTGTAGTCGGATGCTGGACTCGAATACGTAAAGAAGACCGAAGATTCCTTTTTCACGACGGGAATTTTCCCGAATGTTCTGATTCACTGATCCCAGTGTATGAACCAAAAATGACAATATTTTTATGGTGAATCTGGACAACTATGTCTGCATTGGCAATGAAGGTCCGAAGTCTTCTCTGGGATACTTTGAAGGGGTACTGTGTCGAAGGGAGCCTTCTCATTTCTATTCATTCGAATGAGTGAGCCGTTACATGTATTATTGATTTTCTGCACGCTTCCATCCTCACACCAACCTCGATTTAGGATGTGCGGGGGTTTTGACGGTGCTCGGGAATTCTTAGAATGATCGTTCAACTTTCTTCCGAGAAGACCTGGAGAGTACAGTAAACCTGGCTATAAGCATATTGGATATAAGTATATCCTGACCACTAAGCATATTGTTGCCGGTCTCGTCAATTTTATATAATCATATAAGCATAACCTCTTAACTTAGCATATGCTTATGATTTCCAGGTCCTGATTCTATAATGCTACTTATTTTCTCCTCCAATATGCCTACAAGGGTAAGGTTTTATCAATACGGGTGCCTAAAGGTGCTATATTAGTCGAAATTAGGGCAAAATCCAACCTTCTAAGTAGCCTATATATAAGACAATAAGTGCAAGACTACCTGAGGGCATAATTGGGAGCATTTTAGCCCTCTAGAGCGAGATCGTTGCTTGAGATCCGCAATATAACCATATCACGTGCACCTCAACTTAAGCATATCCTGGCCTATAAGCATATAACCATCGTCCCGGAGAGTATGCTTATAGCCAGGTTTTACTGTATTCAAAAAAAAATACTTGCAATATTGATTTTGCTCGTTCCCTATTTATACGTCTGCGAGAGGTTCCGTAAATGAGTAATAGACATCGAGGCTAATAAGAAGATCTTCTAAAGACGTGAACCAGACATTTGTCTTTTCAGATGTGACCAGGATAGCTAAGAAGCGGGGCTGGATTCCTGATATCCTCATCCTCATCCTCTCCACAATCTGCATCAACAGCAAGATATCTGGGACCTAGAGATTTTAGAATTAGTATTTGTCAAGGGATGTGCATGAGCTCGAATATTTGCATGAGTTTTGAAACCAGCCTGTCTTTAACGAATCACTCATTATAGCCGAGTGGTTCATCGGAGTAGAGGCATGGAGGAATTCAGAACACGAAAAAATGGTCTGTACAGTACACATACTTGATAACTCCTTATCGGTGAGGATATCTAGGAAGCGGAAGATCAAGTAATCGAAGTGACAGGCCATGTATAGAGTATTGATGGAGGAGTAAATCGTATCTTTGAAGTCTTTGAGTTCGACAAAAAGCATAACGGATAAAGTCCGATCACAGCACCCCTGGAATCTCTATATGTAAGGAGAGCTGACAGATGCTTAGCCTGAGCGCTGAATGTTCTTTTACGTATAGGCTCTTCTATCTTAATAGTGCGAGGTTGAAGAGATAGACGCCATGTCTCGCGGCGAAGCTCTGTCGGCAGGTCTGAGAGCGACGTCGAGGAAGTCTGTTCTTGAAGAACTGGGAGCCGCATTCTGGTGTTCGGGTGTTTAAAAGGGCTGAACGGATCGAAATCCGATTGCTGAGATGCACTTGACGATTGAAGTGGACAGACAGCGAGAAATGTGGTCGCGGTAGGAGTCAGGAAATAAAATGGCAAGAGAACTCCCACGATTGATACCATGCGATCATATTTGTCGTACGAGCGCTGAGGTCGTACGGACAAGATCCTGCGACATCAGGGGTCGTGCGAGCAACTTCCAGGAAACGCGTCTGACATGCTCTAAAATCGACCAAAACACCTCCTTAGGTAGTCCTTCCAGCATAGCATCGAATATTACAGACGACTCGTCTTCAAGCTTGGGTACGCAACCTTGAAGTCGTGTTTTCAAATTGACGTTGTGTCTAATCGATATTACGTAGGTTTCTACTTGCCGGGCGCTCGCTACAGGGTAGACTGCGCATGCAAAGAGGCCCGTGCGCCGAGCTTCGGAATACTCCATCTGCGTAAACAAGACGTTGTGTATAGACAAGATTTGTTTGTTCTATAGTGACAAGTATTGCTGAATTGTTGTCGGCATGTTCCATGCCTCCCGCAGCCGCTCTCCTAGCACCCAGTCGTTAGCATTTTGCCTGTCATCTTATTCGACAGAAATAATGCAACCCCTCTGAGTTGTCCTCTTCCTGTACTACCGTCCTTCTCCTATGATGTGGTGCTGTATGGAGATGGGCTTGAGTTACCATCGCCTATAGGACGCCATGCAAATGGAGAAGGCTAGCCAGACCGCGAGTCAGCTGCAAAATAGCTATCATTCACCAATCGCATACTCATTTTTCTCAATAATCATGAGTCCTCCTTGCACGGAGCCGTAGGCTCCCGAAGCCTCACTTCTAGGTGTTGTTCTCAGCTGTCAATCAACTGTCCCCTCTCTCTTTGCTGTTGGATTATCTGAGCTGACAAAGTTTGCAATCATTTCACACTGCCAGTCATATTGGTGACTTAACCGTCATGGCATCGCCGGGTATAAGGTGGCAAGGTCCGAATTCCGGAGGCAGGTTTGGTGGAGGTGGTCTGGGGGGAAGAGGAGGAAGTAGATGGGATGGAGGCAGAGGCGGTAGAGGTGGTAGAGGAGGCAGAGTAGGAGGAAGCAGACGTACTATGTGCCGAAATATCCAGCAAGGAGGACGCTGCCGGTTTGGTGCACAATGTATCTTTTCCCACGATTTGTCGGACTCGAATGAGCACGAATCTTCAAAGCAACCCCGCGAAAGATTAGCAGACACCACTGAGCAACAACACGCCAGAGAGGAATATAATTCCTGGAAGAGGCTCATCAAGTCTCCGCCGAGGAGAAACGATATCAGAACAATTGAGTTGTTATGGAATGGCGCGCTCGATATATTAAACGCAGACGATCGAGACTTGAAGCAGATGCTCCCACGAGATCTGGACGATCAAGAGAATTATGGCCGTGAACATATTCAGACACTTTTAAGCATGGAAGCACGCAGTCAGGGATGTAGCACCTTTGTTACACTTGCACAACCATTTCTCTTGGTTATTACCCACCAAGCCCTATTGGACTGCTTATCTGTCGACACCTTCGTCGGAGGCCTGTACAACTTTATCAGTGGTAGCAACGGGACCCGAGCAATTCCTTTCTTCCAACATCTCAGCACAAACTTAGTTGAGGCGTACCTTGGATCTACCGTCTCGAAAGTATCGGTAGAAACGATACTCATCGCAATGTTAACCGCCGTCCGCGAGCTCCTTAGGAGGGAGCAGCGAGCTGCCTTTCACAATGGTCTTCCAGATCTAGTCAACTCGCTGGAGAACGCCGCGGAAGTCACTGGCATAGATAAGCAGTCTGTAGCGTTTCAGATTGTCACAAATGGGGTTGGTGAGCTTCGAGCAACGGTGGCTCGTGCGAATGGCCTTCTTAATCACGAAGAGGTCCCACGGGTAAACGGTGTCTTGACTACCGTCGCAACGTCAACTTATCCTCGAGATATTATCGTCCCAGGAGATCGCCACGATAACGACAACACCGACATCACAAAGATCAAGATACTCCCAACTGAAAATGAGATTCGAAGCAACGACCCAGAATTTTTACCCTCTACCGATCTTGACCAACCTCATTTCCTCAATGACCAGGTGGAGCGCCACCTCGATACACATTTTCGCCTCCTTCGCCACGACATCTTTGGTGAATTGAAAGAGGCTCTCGGGGGAGCGATGATTGCTGTCGAGAATGATCAAACCCTTCTCGACAATGGGAAACTTAGCCTCGGGAACGTGCGAGCTTACCCGTATGCCAAGGCTTATATCAGGTATATATCATTTGACCAACGGCGAGGCCTAGAAGCTCAGGTGTCTTTCAACCAGCTCCCGGCTCTATGGAAGAAGCCAGCCTCTGAAAGACGCAAGTGGTGGGAAGAATCAAAACGGTTAGAGGAAGGTGTTCTCCTCTGCTTTATCTCTGTTGTCGACAACAAGAGCTCACTCTTGTTCCTCACCGTCAGTGAGAAGTGCATCGATCCAAAGACAAACCACAGCCTCAGCTCTCACGAACACAACTCGACAATCGTTACAAAGCTTGCGACACGGAATCAGGTTGACATGGAGTTGTTGACTCATCTGAGTTGTCGGAACGTACGAGGGGCCTTGATAGAGTTCCCTGGAATTTTACCTGCGACATTTATGCCCATTCTCGAGAATCTTCAGAATATGCAACGCTTAAGCCGCTTGCCGTTCCGTCAATGGATTTTACCAGATCGTATTACTTTGGAGGGGTCAGAGGTCCTTGATGTTCCGCCACCACTCTACGCCCGAGCCCCCGGCTTTGTCTTCTCGCTGGATTCAATTCTGAAGAAGCCCGATGGTGGCCTGTCCATGAACCCGAGAGCATCAGTTAATAAGCTTGACGCGCGAGATCCATGGTCTGTCTTGCTAGATTCAATTCTGGGTGAGATTGTGGATGAGCCGGATGGTCGCTTCACTATGAACCCGAGAGCATCAGTCGACGACATTGCCATCATCAACGAGCTTGACGCGCGAACCGAGCTCGATCGTGGGCAATGCCAAGCGCTGATTGCAGCCCTTACTCGTGAATTTGCTTTCATCCAGGGTCCGCCAGGGACGGGGAAGTCGTACCTTGGTGTTCAGTTAATGAGGGTTCTCTTAGCTTGCAAAAGGAAAGCTCATTTGGGTCCAGTAGTGGTTGTGTAAGCTGTTGAACCTGTGTTCCGGACTCGCTGACTCACTCTGTGAAGGTGCTACACAAATCATGCCCTGGATCAGTTCCTGGAACATCTCGTCGAGATCGGCATCGAAAAGGTCATCCGGATTGGTGGCCAAAGCCGGTCAACGATCCTCGAAGGGAAGAATCTCCGCATCGTGTCTCAAGGGGAGGCAAAGACGAAATCCGAGGGTTACCTCATAGCGATGACCTACAAGGCTCTCGAAATTCAAGAACAACTTATCAGACAAGTTCTGGGTCTGCTACATGGCACACAGAAACGACCAGACTGGGCCAATCTCAAAACTCATATAGCGCGGAGACATCCGCATATCTACTCCCAATTTTCCCGGGTTGACGACGAGGGGTTTAAGACAGTGGGAAGGGAGCCTTTCGAAATTTGGAGCAACGGCACGAACGGGGATCTATTAGATGAATCCAAAATATCGAACGACACAAATTGTACGTCGCAGAGCCTGCTAGATGCTGCGACGCAAAATGTTCACGCCCTGTCGCGGCTTGATAGACGCCGTCTCGTGGAACTCTGGAATGAAGAGATTCGCGGAGATACAACCGATCAACTCTTTGAATTAGTAAAAGAGTCCTACGACCTCTACCAGAGATTGGAAAACATGCATGACGAGGTTGATCGGAGAGTCCTCCAAACAGCGGATGTCATTGGTGTCACAACAACAGGGCTGGCCAGGAGGATATCCGTTCTTCGGCATGTCCGCTGTAAGGTGATCATATGCGAAGAAGCTGGTGAAGTTATGGAGCCTCACATGATATCAGCATTGCTACCAAGTGTAGAGCACTTTATTCAGATCGGTGATCACCAACAGCTACGACCTCAGATCAATAACTATGGACTCTCGCTTGAAAGCCAACAGGGGACTCCGTATCAGCTGGATCGCAGCCAATTTGAACGACTCTCGGTCGGGGAACGAGGGAGGCCCTCATTTCCAGTCGCCCAATTGAACGTTCAGCGACGCATGCGTCCCGAAATCTCAACCCTGATCAAGGAGACTCTCTATCCACGCTTGATTGATCACGAGACCACAAAGGACTTACCGGCTGTCGTAGGCATGCGTAGAAACGTTTTCTGGCTCGACCACGAGTACATTGAAGAAGGGCTCAACGCAGACCGGCATCAACGGTCACATAGCAACATCTGGGAAGCGGAGATGACGCACGCGCTTGTTCGGCACATTGTGCGTCAGGGTGTCTACAGCAGTAGTGATATTGCAGTATTGACTCCATACACCGGACAATTGCAGAAATTGCGTGAAAAGATGCGTGATGACTTTGAGATTGTTCTCAGTGATCGCGACGAAGAAACGCTTGCGAGGGATGGATTCAACGAAGAGACAACTCTAGCAGAAGGCGAACAGGCGAGCTCAGGATCTGGGAGGAAGCGACTAGAGAAGAAGAAGCTCACTGAGATGTTGAGGGTTGCTACCGTCGATAACTTCCAAGGCGAAGAAGCCAAGATCATCATTGTGTCCCTAGTCCGAAGCAACAAGGACAAAAAGGTCGGGTTTCTCAGGACGACAAACCGGATCAACGTCCTCCTCAGCCGCGCTCAGCATGGCATGTATCTCATCGGCAATGCTGATACTTACTGTAATATCCCCATGTGGGGACAGGTCCTTCGGATGCTGCAGGCAACGGATTCGGTTGGCAAGGCCTTCGGTCTTTGTTGCCCTCGGCACGTGGATACAGAGATGCAAGTCTCGGACCCAGTTGACTTTCAAAAACTCAGCCCCGAAGGCGGATGCCAGCTTGCTTGCGATCGACGCCTAGCTGAATGCGGCCACCGATGCCAGGCGAGGTGTCACTCCGAGAGCATGCACCAAGTCTTCAAATGTCCACAGTCTTGTCAGCGTCTCCACAACCCGTGCAATCATAGCTGCCAAAAGCAAACCTGTGGTGAAGATTGTGGCCCTTGTCTCATTAAGCTGAACAACGTCTGGCTTCCGTGCGCTCATTCAAAGGATAATGTTCCCTGCTACCAGACCCAAAATCTGGGCAGCATCAACTGTACTGTCCGTGTTGAAAAGCGAGTTCCGGATTGCAACCACGTCGTGGAAGTCCCATGCTCGCAAGATGTGGCATGTTCATCTTTTAGCTGCCCTACAGCCTGTGGGATAACTTTGGTATGCGGTCACCCGTGTCCTGGGACCTGTGGCAGGTGTTATCGCAAGGACACCGACGACCTGCTATTTGTCAAACATGCCTCCTGTACAAAAGTCTGTGGCAGACGCTTTGGAACCTGTAATCACAATTGTCGGAGGCTCTGCCATAGTGGGGCAGATTGTGGCCCTTGTTTCTCTGCCTGCGAGGTAAGGCGTCGTTGCTTCGCTTTGAATCTCAAACTCTTGCGTTATCGCGGTATATTGGGATATGCTAACGAAAACAGGTTCGTTGCTCACACTCTCGATGTACCTTAAGATGCCACCAATCGTGTGCACCATGTATTGAGAGTTGTACTTGGTGGTGCGAGCACGAGGGGAGTTGCGGCATGCCGTGCGCTGCACCGTGTAGCCGCCTCCCATGCAATCAGCGCTGCTCCAAGACTCTTTCTTGCGGACATCAGTGCCCTGAGATCTGTGGCGAAGTGTGCCACGAAGGCTACTGCCATGTTTGCTCCGACAAACGAGACCGGCGAGTAGATCTCCTCGAAATGAAAACCTACGGAGAAATCGACTTGAATGAGACACCTATAGTTATTCTTGGGTGTGGCCACTTCTTTACCGCGGAAACCCTTGACGGCCACATGGGAATGGCAGAAGTGTATAGAGTAGATGGGTATGGAGCATTCACAGGCGTTCGGGATGTGTCTGCCGTTTTGGCTCGGTCAATACCTCGCTGTCCAGATTGCCAATGCCCAGTCAGACAGTACGCCACGCAACGATATAATCGAGTCATAAACAGGGCCGTTATCGACGAAATGTCTAAGCGGTTCCTTGTGAGTGGAAGAGCAGAGCTTCGGGATTTGGAGCAGCAGATAGACGAATTGGATCGAAACTTTAAGACAAGTCGTTCAGAGATCATCCGCTCAAATTATCAAGCAAAAGCACATTTTACCAGAAATCTCACGCCTGCAAAGGCACTGGAGATCACCGAACTCCTCAAAGAACGGCACGACGCGTTTAGGAAGATTGAGAAGGCCATCCAAGCATTCCGCGACAAGGTTGCTGACAGGCATCAACCCGCACAAAAGCTTCATGAGGCTACAGTCTACGCCGCGAGAAAGGCAGCTGTTGATCAACTGACAGCAGATTTGACCTTTGTTGATTCTGTCCCAGCCCTCGCCCGTGACCGTCAAATTACCCTAGGTGGCAGAATGGCGCAGATTAGGACAGAGTTCGTCGTTCTTGATGACAAGTTCTACATTACTCAAGCATTAAAGTCAACATCTGCCGGTGCTTCGATCAAAATCACAGGCGGAGCTCCCGGTCAACTTGCGACGCCGTTTTTTGGGGCGTGCAGGACTTTTATTGGGGATTGTGATGTTGAGAATCTACCGAAACTCGCCGTTGAAGCATCCCTTTTCTACGCAACTATTGCACGGTCATATGAGTCCTTCTGCCACTCTGGAAAGACTAACCTTGACAAGGCAGCAAACTATGTGAAGATGGCTAAGGAGTTGTTGGATAAGGCCCAGGAACTGTGCAGACGGCCATTTCAAAACGCAGAGATCTTGCGTAGCGCTGTTGAGGAATCAATAGGCCTGTTACGGAAAGAGTGGTATGAAGACGTCACAGCGGAAGAGATTACGGCTATCAAATCTGCGATGGTCAGCGGTTCTGGGGGGATTGCTACCCATTCTGGTCACTGGTACAACTGCGAGAATGGGCACCCGGTGAGTAGACGGATTGTGATCGCTTTTAATATTGCCTAATCCTCGACTAGTTCGCAATCGGTGACTGCGGTATGCCAATGGAGCTGGCTCGCTGCCCTGAATGTGGAGGACCTGTCGGCGGACAGCATCACCGTGCAGTTGATGGAGTGACTCGTGCAACGAACATGGAAGACTAGGCTAAGTCATTGAGCAAGGGGAGAGGAGTATGGTTGGAGAGGCTTTATATCAACGGGTTTGCAAATCACGCTGTATCCACTATCCCTGTCAACGCGACGCAGTATAGGGGGGATCATCCAGATCCAAAATAGGCACATTGGAGTCGAGAGTTGTAGAGGGGGATACCAGCAAAGCACAAGGGATACGAATTTATTACTGCTTCTCTAGAATCTTGACATACACGCATGGCGGGTGGGGTCTTGGTCATAGTACAGGAGGTTGGATGTCTTCAGTGTTCATTTCTGACGCCATATCATTTCTCTGATCTCTGTGGGTAACCTGGAAAATAGGGTGAGGCCGAGAACATTTGAAGTCTCCTCGTCACTTCGGTTGCGGAGTTGAATCTTCATGGCCGTATTCGAATTGTTGAAAAGGAACGGACGATTGCCAATGGGTTGGAGGGTAAGGAATCGTCCGAATGGAATGCCGATGTCGGAAAGGGCTGGATAATTAGAAGCCAGATGGCCCAATTGGTTTGAATGACGGGGGGAAATCGTGTTGAGTAGGGTTGATAGGTTGAAGTGGGAATAACCTCGCAGCGAAAGAAAGAAGAGAGGTTGGAGAAGTCGTAAAATTGCGTGCCATGTGGCTGAAGCTTCCCCTGGTTGTGGCGCTGACATCTGGTGTGCGATCATTCGAGCGCATCAAAATCTAGTGGAGCAGCAAGAAAACGGACCGACCCCGCCATCCTTCAACAGTCCAAATCCTTCCTTCAGAAACTTATTTCAATGTAGCTACTTTTGAAATTGACTCCCTCCAATCTGTCGCTCCCCCATTCCTTCATTGAAAATGCCCGAAAAGATTCTAGACGATATATCCCATCGAAGATACAACCCATTGCGGGGTAGCTGGCTGCTAGTTTCACCACACCGCACCAAGAGACCATGGCAGTATGTTCCCAAACATCTCTTCGCGGATCCAATACTAACATCCCACAAGAGGGCAGCAGGAATCTCCTTCTAAGATTACGCTCCCAGAGTACGATCCATCGGTATGCGATTCGATCCTCCCGCGAAGATAGCTCTCCTGACGAAGTCTCAAGTGCTATCTCTGTCCCGGGAATAAGCGCGCACAAGGCGATACCAATCCCAAATATGAGAGCACGTTTGTGTTCATCAATGATTACAGTGCTGTGAAAGAGGAGCAAGCGGTATATAAGCAGGAAGGGGATCCAAAAGGTCAGCTCATTTAGTTCCCTTCCAACCAACATTTGCTAACCGCTATGTAACAGATCTCTCGAACCTCCTGCTCCGCGCAGATCCTGTCACAGGCAAATGCTACGTAATAACCTTCTCGCCTTCCCACAACCTCACGCTCGCGGACCTCACTCCCGCCGAGATCCTCCCCGTCATCCGAACATGGACACAAATATACTCCGCGCATCTGTCTCCCAAATCTCCCCTCGCTTCAGTATCCCAACTAACGACCCTCCCGCCCTCAAGCAATGGTATATCAGCGCCCAACGCACAATATAGATGGATGCAGATATTCGAGAATAAAGGTGCTGCGATGGGCTGTTCGAATCCACATCCGCATGGGCAGATCTGGACCACGACAGGTCTGCCTGAAGAGCCTGCGCAGGAACTCCAACAATTGAAGAAATATAGACGAGAAAATGAGGGAAGAAGTCTGTTGGAAGATTATGCCAAGGTTGAAATGGAGAAGAGAGAGCGAATTGTGTTCCAGAACGCAACGTTCTTGGTCGTTTGTCCGTGGTGGGCGACTTGGCCTTTTGAGGTTATGATTTTGAGTAAGAAGCATAAACGGGCGCTTGTAGATCTCGATGATAAGGAGAAGTTGGATTTCGCGGAGGCTATTGCGGAAGTTACGAGGAGGTATGATAACTTGTTTGAGACGAGCTTTCCGTACAGTAAGTGGTCTTCCTCTCCTTGATAGGCTTGTGGATGAGGCTGATGAGATGTAGGTTCTGGGATCCATCAAGCACCATTGGAGGGCACGAATGAGGAGATCGAGGCCTCGCACTTCCACATGCATTTCTACCCACCACTGCTTAGGAGCGCCACGGTTAGGAAGTTCTTGGTGGGATATGAGTTGATGGCTGAGCCGCAAAGGGACATCACGCCTGAGCAAGCTGCGGCACGGTTGAGAGATTGTGGTGGAGAGTTATATAGGAAGTCCTTGAAATAACATATGTCCATAGCCAGACCTGTGTCTTAGCAGCATTAGAATTACCAATTACCGCCCAAATTGTCTCCTTCCCGTTCTCTCTAGACCCGTTGTCCTCTGTCCTTGCTCATAGCAAATATGTCCGTTTTTGATATGCAGAGTAACTCCCTCCTTCTCTTACTTAACATAATACCCCCACTGAATAGCCATCCACACCAAACTCCCCGTAGCCACGATCACCGGCCCCGCAAGCGGCATTCCCCATCTCGTCGTCTTATAGTAGACCCACTCACTCATAAAGTGCGCGAAAGCTACCGCATACGTCCAGAACGCCATCTGATAGATCTGCGGATTATCGATGTTATATGCCGCATATAGCCGTACCATACTCTGAAGTACAGTCCATGTCCCAAACGTCCGCGAGGATAGAGGGGTGGCTTGGGAGTTTGGTGCGAGCTTCGAGAGAGGATAGGCCGAGGATGTTTTGGGAGAATCATTGGGTGATGACTTAGGGCCAGAGTAGACGCGAGATGTGTATTCCAGGGTTGTGTATGCTTGGATTGAGTTTCCTATTGAAAGGATTGAGATCTGTGGGATGTTTATTAGCTCAATTGGTGGCGGTGGGGAAAAGGGGCAGCCTTACAAAGAGCAGCCATTTGGGGAGAAGGCCTTCGTGTTGTGGGAGGTACGACAAGACGGTGGACATAATTTCAGACATCTGGAAATCAATTCGAACTTTTGAAGCTTCGGTGGTAGTGGTAGATCGAGTTTTACTGTTGGTGTTGTGCAATTAACTTTCTTGACATCGCGTCGCGTCCTTCCGAGGCTTGAAGCTCGGACTGCAGATCCCAAACTGGACCTCAACCAAATTTCAACAACCATCACGAGCTGACCTCTCCCTTCTTTCCTCGACGACAACAACAACACACACAAGCATAAACATGGATGCCATAATGGAAAAAGTCCCTAATCTGGCCATTGTCTTCTTTGCGGCCATTGGATTTGTTTTCATTGGAAGCAAGGTCATCAGCTATATCCGGCTGCTTGTCAGCCTTTTCGTCTTGAGCGGAAAGAACGTAAGTCTCAACACCATCAAACAGCGTCTTAATGGGAGAAGCGCGTGAGATTGACATGAAATAGCTGAGATCATATGGACCCAAAGGTACCTGGGCAGTAATAACCGGCGCCTCCGACGGAATCGGAAAAGAATATGCCATCCAACTCGCCCAAAAAGGCTTCAACCTCGTCCTCATCTCGCGCACTGCCTCCAAACTCTCCACCTTAGCCTCCGAAATCGAGCATAAATACGCCGGCTCCTCCATCCAAACCAAAATCCTGCCCATGGACTTCTCCCAAAACAAAGACGAAGATTATGCCCGCTTGAAGGCGTTGGTGGATGGGCTTGATGTGGGGATTTTGGTCAATAATGTGGGACAGAGCCATGCTATTCCCGTGCCGTTTATCCAGACGCCCAAGGAGGAGATGAGGGATATTATTACTATTAATTGTGTGGGTACCCTGAGGGTTACGCAGATTGTTGCGCCGGGCATGGTGCAGAGGAAGCGTGGACTCATCCTCACCATGGGATCGTTCGGCGGTTTACTCCCTACCCCTCTATTGGCAACATATTCTGGCTCGAAAGCATTCTTGCAGCAATGGTCCACAGCTCTAGGAGGCGAGTTGAAGGGCACGGGTGTGGATGTTGAGCTAGTCCTCAGTTATTTGGTTACGACGGCTATGAGCAAGATCCGGAAGACGAGCATGTTCATTCCCAACCCGCGGAACTTCGTTAAGGCTGTTCTGGGCAAGGTTGGAAGAGCTGGTGGCGCGCAGCAGATGGCGTATACGAGTACGCCGTTCTGGGGACACGCGATTATGCAGTGGTGGTTGGAGAACACCGTCGGTTTGGGAGGAGAGTTTGTGGTGGGTCAGAATAGGGGTATGCATGAGGCTATTCGGAAGAGGGCTCTGAAGAAGGCGGAGAGGGATGCTAAGAAGGCCTGAGCGCAGGTCACTGATGGAAGAGGGGTATGGAGTGGTTACTGGAGTCTTTGAGGCAAGCAGGACGGTAGACTCTATGGGCAGGGGGAGTGTGGATGGATTGGTTTCAGCGGCCTGGGGGGTCATTGCACTGCAGTTCGATGGCTAACATTTGCAATCAAGTGCAGAAGCATTCAGTTAGTTCGTAGATATTCGCTAGAACGACTGCTCATATCAAAAACCGCGTCAAGGAAATCATAAACATTGATTTCCACATGTGACGAGCGACTTTACTTTCTACTGAACATAAAAGGATTCCTTTGAGCTCTTGGTCACTCAAAAATGTAAATATGTGTCCTTCACAAAATTTATACAGATTTATATCGTTTATTTTCTCCCAATTTTTTGTTGGTTGGTTGCTCTCCTCAATACTGCCACAGCTTTCTCAACTCAACTCTTCAGTCCTACGTTACCTAGATGTGAGGTCTGAGGATCATTGGTCAAGTCCAAGGAACGAAGGGACAGTTCAGATGCCTGCGCAAATATGGGGTGAACAGTACAGTTATTCTCTCACTTGAACAAAACCTATCAATAGAAGAGAAATTTTCAACAAATATATTGTCAAGTTATTGTTATGAAAAGTGAATAGTAGTTTTCCTATGTGCTTCGACGTCACGTGCCAGATTTGGCGCGGCTGGGACCTGAAATCCCAAATAATTTCTACGCGTCTTCTCGCCAAATCTCAAGCTCACAGGTGTTGACCCATAGTCAAACTCGAACTCGACAAATTTGCCTGTCGCATTTCATCCTCCACCACCTACCCAGCTCATCTAGCTCTTCATGAAGCTCTTCTAGTCACAAAATCCTCTGCAGCGTCCGGGATCGCGAACCGCCAACGAGTGCAGCTCAATACCTCTAGGCGCATCTCAAAATGGCTTTCCCTGGGATACAGACGCCCCAGCGTCCTCTACCAGGCGCATACTTCAACACTCCTGCAGCTTCGAGATTCGATACTCGGGCCCCTCCTCCACCGATCTTCCGCACCCAGTCGCAATCATTTTCTGGTGTTCCAGGTGGAGGCCCGACGAGAGGCTCGAATCCAGGCGGTCAACAGCAGCAACCTCCTCTCGACCAATCGCGACAACAAACTCAAACTCGATCTTTGCAACCCATCCAGCGTGCTGCCCGAACTATAAATGACATTTTGATGAGGGAGGCAGCCTTCCCAGACCTCGATAGCTATGTCAGACGTAAGTGAGCTGCCCAGACTTCAAGGACTAATACTAAGGTGATCGCAGAGGGTATCTCCTCCGACTACGATCTCCCTAATCCCCAAAATGAGGCTGCTTGGGCGCCCTTCCAGCGAACGAAGATGTACGATATTCCAGACCGGGTCTTCGAGCAGTGGAATCGCGCAGAAGTCTCAACCTCGATGGGTCTCTTTGCTGAGCTCAACCATGCTTGGGTCTGTATTGACAACTCGCTATACTTGTGGGACTACACGAATCCGAACCCGGAGATTATTGGTTTCGAGGAGCAGAACAATAGCATTACAGCTATCAAGCTTGTGAAGCCGCGCGAGGGTGTCTTCGTCAAGGCTATCACACATCTTCTCGTGGTCGCGACAACTGCGGAGATGATCCTGCTTGGTGTCGAGTGTTCGTTCAGCGCAAGCGGTGTCAGAACCGTGTCTTTGTATCAGACCAAAATGTCGCTTTCCATCCGGGGAATCAGCGTGCAGACCATCGAAGGATCAGCTGCGACCGGTCGTATATTCTTTGCTGGGGAGGCAGACAATGAAATCTACGAGCTCACTTATCAACAAGAGGAGAAGTGGTACTCGAGTCGATGTGGAAAAATCAACCACACAAGCCCTGGATATACGTCACTTATGCCAACAACTTTATGGTCTGGAAAGTCAAAAGAGCATGTCATTTCCATGGTGGTGGATGATACCAGAAGACTGGTCTACACTCTCTCCTCTGAATCTTCTATCCGAACCTTCCATATGGACAGTCCGACAACCCTTCAGCAAGTCATTGAGAAGCGACGACAGGAATGTCTGAGAGACATCAGTCACATGATCTCTCAGTCTCCTCTCCTCTCCAATTCTATGAGAATTGTTTCCATCAGCCCAATCTCAGCCAAAGAAGGATCGAAGCTTCATCTCATGGCCACCACCTCTACTGGATGCCGACTCTTTCTCAGCGCGACAAAGGGGTATGGCTATCTCAGCTCGCAAGGCGCACCCCAAAGCATGCAAGTCCAACACATCAAATTTCCTCCCCGAGTCACACCATCACTACCATCTCCGCCTGGACAAACATACACGCAAGTTGAGCCAGCTACCGAAGTCTCCTCTACCGCTTTGGTGCTCTCAAGAATGGGCTTGCGCTTCCCACCTGGTTTCTTCCTCTGCTTTGTTGCCAAACAAGACCGCCCAGACCGAGATGCACTCTTCCTATCAGGCCCTGACACTGGTCGCATTGCAATGCAAGCGCGAGATCTTACCGCTCAAGCGTCAAAATACTATGAGCAAGGCTGCTGGCTGGAGTTGAACAGTGTCATGGAGGATATCGGTTTGGTCACGAAACCTTTCGCTGCTACGGAACAACCCCTCGGATTCGGAAATGAACTCGCAGTTCAATTCGACGAACCACCTACTGAAGTTGCGATTCTTACCAACAACGGTATCCACATCATCCGAAGAAGACGACTTGTTGATATGTTTGCTGCTGCTCTTCGCAACCATGGCGGAGATGAAGGACTCGATATTGAGATCAAGAAATTCATTCGACAATATGGCCGGGGCGAAACTACTGCAACTGCTCTTGCTGTCGCATGTGGTCAAGGAAGCGATGTTGCCCCATCGGGAGAGGCACGAGTTGCTAGAATCAGCGACCCAGAAACTCTTGAACTGGCGCGAAAATGTTACGTCGAGTTCGGAGGTCGACCTTCCCTGGATCAAAACTCGATTTCAGAGGGACCAGCACACGTCATTGAGAATGTTCGTCCATCTTCGCGACATGAAGGACTTGCTTTGTATATGGGCCGTCTCGTCCGTTCACTATGGAAAGCTTCTGTCATCACCCAGAAGATTGAAAAGACTGGAGCAGTATCAATCGAAACCACAATCAAACTTCCCAAACTCACCTCTGTTCAAGAAGATCTCACAAGACTTTCAAAGTTCTTGGAGAAGAACAAGTCATTCATCGAAGGTCTTGCAGGGCCAGACAGCCTTCAGCGAGCAGCCAGCCAACAAGAGGAAATCGCTCTCCAGGGTGAGCATCAAGCTCTCCACTCTCTCCAAATGTTGAACTTGAGCATTATAGAGGGCATCTCCTTCGTGCAGATGCTCTTCGACGAACGAGTTGATGAAATTTGGACGCAATTGGATGATGCCACCAAGCAACGACTTCGCGACCTCACCTACGAACTCCTCTTCTCTACGGATCAAGGCAAGGATCTTGCGAAAGTTCTGGTCAAAGCTATTGTCAACCGCAACATCGCCAATGGTTCAAATGTTGACACTGTAGCCGACGCTTTGCGACGACGATGCGGCAGCTTCTGCAGCGCCGACGACGTTATCATCTTTAAGGCCCAAGAGCAGCTCAAGAAGGCGTCGGAACTTGGCGCAAATACCGACGGAGGACGAGCTCTTCTGAACGAAAGTCTACGCCTTTTCACTCAGGTAGCTGGTGCTCTCTCGTACGAGAACCTTCACAGTGCCGCAAATCAATTTACTGAACTTCAGTTCTACGCTGGTGCCATTCAGCTGGCTCTTCTTGTTGCGAAGGAAAAGGACCGAGGCAACAAGGCTTTGGCCTGGGTCAAGGACGGCAAACCTGCTGATGATAACCGCGTTGAGATATACAACTTCCGAAAAGATTGCTACAATCTCATACACAACATCCTACAAACGGTCGACGATGTCACTGGTCGCCAGCCAGAGGAGATTGATGGTCGCCCAACTCTCGCGGCAACAAAGCGCAACGAGGCTTATGCTGTGGTCAATGATTCGGACGATGAACTGTTCCACTTCGATCTTTACGAGTGGTATCTCACGCAGGGGTGGACCGACAGATTACTCTCCGTGCAATCTCCATTTATTGTCCGGTTCTTAACTCAAATTGCGAGGATAGACGTCGACAGAGCCGATCTTCTCTGGAAGTTCTACGCCTACAACGGGGAATTCTTCAACGCTGCTATTGTTCAGCTCGACTTGGCCAAGAGCACCTTCCAAATCCCTCTTGCCCGACGTATCCAGTACCTCAGCACAGCCAAAGCTAACGCCTCAACTCAAAGTGGAGGAGTCGGACGACAGCAACGACAAGTATTGCTTTACGAAATCTCTGAGCTTCTTGAGGTTGCCAATATCCAAGATGAAATCCTTCATAACTTCAGAGCCGACGTTCGAGTTGTTGATCCCGCTCGGAGGGCAGCTGAACTTCAAGTACTCGATGGCCAAATTCTTCCACTGGATACAGTAAGTGTTTTCGAATTCCATTTCATGACATATTTAACCAATCATCTAGCTATTCAACGGGTATGCAGATCCAGGCAATTATTATGACATCTGCCTTTTGATCTTCGACGCTGCCAACCACCGCACCCCGACTGATATAAACGCAACTTGGCAATATTACCTCACAGCCACTCACCAAAAGATCGTCGATGATCCTAATGCCACCGAGCAACCCTGGGAAGCCGTTGTCAATGTTATCCGCCAAATGGGCCCCCGTCTCAACTACTCCGAACTCACCTTCTCTCCTTCGATGCTCATCCCCATGATTGAGAGCTACGCTTTCAACAACCCAGGTGGCGCACCCCCCACCTGGGTCCCAGATCTCTTCCTCCACGTCAAATTCTCGCACGAGAGTATCGTCGCCACCCTCCAGAACATGTACTACAATGAAACTGCGCCATTTGTCGGCCGGAACAAGCGAGTGTTGGCTGAACATATCCTGTACGTTTGCCAGCAATGGTATAACGATTGCATTCGGAACAACAAGGCCATCTTCGGCAGCGATGATAATGCGAGAGAGATCGAGGACTTGCTGCACGTTCTGGTTGACGCGCAGGCTTTTGCACCTCAAGAGCAGGATCAGGCGAATAATTTGAGGATCCAGATTTCGAATTACCTCTGATCCAGTCCATTATAGGCAGTGGCGAGTGATTCAGCAGGATTTGTATTGGAAAGGAAATACATTCAGGGCATTCAGCTTGGCGTTGGTTGGAAGATTGGACGGAAAGCTATACATGCATGCCAGGCTCGTTTCATATAGGCTGGAACCCAGGTTGTCCTCAGACTTCTGGACGTATATCACGATACTTCTTTTTTTTTCTTCTTTTTGTGAGCGAGCAAACGTTCCGGCCCGAGACGAGACGGAGATAAATGAAAGCTCGAGCGCTATATGTACTTTAGAATAGATGATGAGGAAGTTATACCAAAATTTGAAGATAGATGTACTTGAAGCCGGTCGTTTCAATGTGATCCTGACTGTGATCTGTTGATGGGCGAGGTTCTCTAAGTAGCGACTCGTTGAGACCTCCAGATGTTTTGATGCCCTTCTGGTCCTGGGTGCTGGATGGCTTAACATTATTTGCTCCTGAAGTTTCTGCCTAGATAGTGCTTCTGATCTGCTCCTGTAATTTGTTGAAGTTTCTCAACTTCTGAGGCCGCGTGCTGCTTTGCTACAATGTGAAGCCTGTTGAAGTGGCCAGAATTTCTTGCCGCCTCACCTGCTTTATTGACCCTAATATCTCTTTCATCCTTATGGGTAATCAGAATGCTTCCAACGCAGCGTCATGCCACCAGCTGTGAATACTCTCAGCTTTTGCTAGCCACACAAGCTCGCTGAGGGCTTAAGAGCCTGTTCTGCATCTTGTCTCGGCGTCAGCACCACAATACCCCTTTCTCACTTCGTATGCTTTTGTGCACTACGAACATTCCTCGGATATTGATAACTGCTCATCTTGTGACATTGGAAAATGTCAAGTGCTGATACCTTAATGGATTTTCCTTGTAAACTTCGTTAGGTACTAACTGCCTTTTTGAGTTTAATACTCCCGCTTTAGGGATAGCGCCTTACTAAGCCAGGTGCTGCTTTGGACGATATATGAGAACCCTCTTCCGTCCCTTATTAAGCTTCTTAACTTATTTAATACTTTCAATTTTGCTCTTACGTGGCTCTTTCCTTTCCCCCCTCTCAACCGCCCTCTCAAATGAACCCCTTTTCACACAAAGCAGGAGCTACAGCGACGAATCCCACTACCCGGGTCGTCCAATATTCGGTGTTCCGCATCCACTGAAATCCCCTGATGCAGTCGCTCACTCGGGTTCGGGACGACGAAGTCTGGGTTTCGATGGAACTAGGAGCAGCCAGGGCCCAGTCCGCCGCCTGCGTATATGAGCCAGCCCCACTCGCCCGTCTCGCCTACCACCCCTACTGCTGGCGCTGGGAATCGCAGATCGTCGTATAAATACTCGTACCCGATCCGCGAAGACGGCCGGATTGCGGCCCCTGCTGCAGCTGTTGGTGCTAATAGAGGAGGCGAGAGAAGAGCTAGCGCTTATTATGAGCAGCGAAGGCCGATAATCCAGCAATTGCATTCTGAGGGGCAAATGGCCGCTTATGAGCCAAGGAGACGAAGCACGCCCGCTCCGAGCTATCCGCTTTATGAGAATCCGTATGAGAATGGGAATAGGGAGAGGGTGGATCAAGTGCCGGAATTATCGGAGAGTCCGACGAATCTAGTTCAGCAGCGGCAGAGGACGAGGCGGAAACCAGTGAGGACGCCGAATTTGAGGGTCAGGAGGGTGAGTGATGGTGCGATTGACGGGGTTGTGGGTTGGGGGAATGCTTGGGATGCGGGCTCCACGTCGGAGCAAAAACAGGCCGATTTTGGCACGTGCGCAGACCCCCAAAATCCTGTGTTTACTAGTAAATAAAGTATCCTTTTTCCTTATTATCTTCACAATAATGCCTCTAATTCGAACGCGCAAGAGTCGCGCAGCTCATTTTATACCTCCGCGTGATCTGTTCTCTCCTACAAAGCAGCCTAAGACTCCTTAGCGTTTAGGAGTACTCTGGGCGAAGGTATTCTCGTAAGCCGGTATCAAGATTCCAATTAGTATTATACGATAGGTTACCAAGGTTCCTGAGCGTATATAAAGCCGGATTATAGCTTCTAAGTATACTCGAACCTTTTATAATCGAGAGGATCTTAGTTTAGATCTACGCGGTAATCGTTATGCCTTAAAACGTTTAGACACAGCTACGATCGGTTATTACTTAGATGATCCTATAGTCCCTTTAAATAACTGTAATAAGCTATAGCTAGACCTCGTACAAGACGCTAGTATAAAGCTCCTATAGACTCGATATTTTAAGCTACTAGGGCTACGTACGATACAAATGTAGATAGTCTAGCGGGCTTATAAACGAGACGAGAATATTATAAATATAGTAGCGAACGAGGAGAAGAAACTAATAGACGTACAAGCTACGAATTAATATATATTTTTAATAGAGAAGCTAGACAAATAGCTATATTCAGAAGACTAGTACAATATAGTATTTTGCAATGAGTTTTATTTTGATATCAGTACTCAAACTACAAAACGAGTAAAGAGAAGAGGAGGGAAGAAGCCTCGATACGCGCTATATAATATCTATTACAAGAAGATTATATCTAAGGATATAAAAGCGAAGATACAAGAGAAGGAGCTATTAAAGCTTTTGAACGTTTTTGTAGTTATTAGATACAATTATAAAAAGATCGTCTTATATAAGGTCAATAATTCTATAGGTAAGATAAATAGTTATATTTATTAGGAGGTGATTTTACCTGCGATTCGATAAGACCTCTCTAATCGAGGCTTGACTCTTATTCAAGACGCTGATTCAGCATACAAGTCTAAGTCTACACTCGTATAGATAGAACGTAACGGCATAGATATTATTACTTTGCCTAGAAACTCTCCTAATTTCTCTATTACTGAGTCAATAGTATAGCTATTAAAGAGAAAGTTTTATACTTAAAGATATACGATAGAAAAGGCTGCTACTATACGATTTAAGCGTATATTTGAGCAAGAGATAGACCAAGAGAAGGTACAAGAGCTGTATAGTT